>JAOVVB010000030.1:13134954-13151354 GCA_028570985.1 Heterobranchus longifilis | reverse complement strand
GTGTGTGTGTGTGTGTGTGTGTGTGTGTGTGTGTGTGTGTGTGTGTGTGTGTGTGAATTTCACCTAAAAGGGCTTATCAATGACAACTGGAAACGAAACCCTGACTCACTGCAACACAGTCCAATAGCTCACTATCAAGTTCTCAGTAGCTCATCAAAAGTTTAACAGCTCATATCCAGTACCACTCATAAGTTTGGCATCACTTGCAAATTTCTTTGTATTTGTTTGGTGATTTATTTTCAACATTCTACAAGAATACTGAGGATGCAACAACAACAACAACAGTCAATTGTTATATTAAGACATAGAGATCAGCTGTTCTGGAACAGTTCTTGCAAGTACAATATTGTGTCAAGTGTATTTGCAAAACCCATCAAGGACCATGATGAAGCTTACTCATGAAGACCTTCCCAGGAAGGCAAGACCAAAACCTACCTCTGCTGCAGAGGAAAAGGTTATTTACCAGCCTCAGAAATCACGGATTAACCAGAATAGATTAACAAATAAAAGTCAGGAACGACCATGGAGTAAGAAAGTGATCCCAAACTTTTGAGCAGTAGTGTACAAAAACTGATAGGACAAATTAACTCAATCTTTTAAAATACCCAACAAAAATGTACAGATCTCACCTTCTTCCAAAATAAAATGAATTTTTATGCCAATCACCTATCAAGAGTTAAATGATTTTAAAATGATTTCTTTTCAACACTCTACAATCCCTGGAAAAAATGTTCTATAGAATTTACTTACAACTTTAAATAAGATGTGTTTCCGATATGTAGAAGTTGTTTAGACCAGGAATATCTATAGAACTTCTGCTTCATTTGAAGGTGCATTTACATTTCCAGCAACTAGTTATACATAAGTTTAAAAAATGTGAGAAACTAGTTCCATAATGTTCTTCACCAAGATATAGAGTGCAAATTAAATAGAGTAGGGGAAAACTAAAAAATATTAAGTACAGAGCCTAGTGGGACACCAGCAGAGAGTCTGCATGGGGCAGTTGTGGATCCCTCATAAGACCAACCTTCTAGATAATAAGCAAACTATTATGATGCTGTGCCACAAATTCCATGGTTTACAAGGATGGACAAGGAAATCTTGTACAGTAGTTTATCCACTTAAATGCTACTGAGATCCAGGATGATGAGGACAGATAACAGTTTGGCCAATCTAGGAGCATAGAGCTTCACAGTGAATGACAAAAAGGCAAGGGTGGATGTGATTAGTCAGTATCTTTTAGGTTCTTTTTTGAGAAATGAAAAGACATTTAATTTTATAAAGTGCATTTAAGAATTTTAGAGAAAAAAGGGAAGAGATACTGGCTGATAGTTGCTGATTTTTTCTGTATCCAGGCTGTTTTCTTGAGGATGGGAGTAACCCATGCCCTCTTAAATGCAGAAGAAACATGACCAAGTGAAATGAAATATCTGGTGCTAGTTGTGATGAAGGGGAGGATACATTCTGTGCAATATATTTTGTTACTTGCCGATACCTTCTGTCACAGATCACTCCTGCTACTCTTTGCCACCTATTCCACCCTGCCTGCTCTCCTTCACTTTACTACTGCATTCTCCTGTGATTTGGACAGTTGACCCTAAATATTTAAACTTCTCTACCTTCCCTACCTTTACTCCTTACAACTGCACCTTTCTACCACACTGTAAGAACAGACAAGTTGAATTTACCTTAAATTTGAGGAAACAGGTTGCCTTAAGTTAAGTTAATTAAGTAATGTATAATGAAAACTTAAATGCTAAGTTTATTCAGCTTAAAATCTTTTAGAATATAAATCTTTTTGCCCAGGTATTCCACTTAGTTAAAGTTTAATGCACTTAATTTCAAGTTGATTTAACTTAAAATCTTTGTAATATCAACTGCTTTACCCAATCACATCACTTAATATCTTAATTTAAATTGAGAATTTATTTCTATTAAACTTAAATTACAGCGTTTAAATTATTTAAAATTTTATATTTAAAACAAATCGAAACAGTATATTCATTTTCTGTTTTATTTAAATTTCAAACATGAAATTCAACATGTCGTGTCTTATAAACCTGTTTATTATTTAAGTATCACAGTCCAGGTGCAGAGCATACATCAGTCCAAAAAGGAGACCGGAGGCCTGAGGCATGTTGGCCAGTTTATCCATCACCACACTCTCTTCCAAGATGACGTCCACTCAGGATGGGTTGAGCTGAGGTTTTTCTTGATCAATGTAGATGGCTCACACTGGTGTTTTATGGTACAAGTCCATATTAGTTTCATCCTAACAGAAACAAACAAACAAAAAAAGATTACCGAAGAGAAGATATACTGTAATTACCCAGATAGATAATGCAGCCTTTCCAACAAAAGTACCCCTATTTACCTCTATATTACTAAATTCTCAATTACTCCACCTATTTATATTTTTCATGTGTATAAAATTAAGTATTCTGTAAACCATTAAAGTAAAAGTTAAATATACCAAGCAGTCCTTAAAAAAATAATAATGAAGGAAGAGGTGGAAAAATAAGCCTATCACACTGGTTAAATCATGTTTCACTGCTCACAAACAGACCATGAAATGATAAGGTGGCTAAATTATCGTACAGGTGTCTAAATGACCATCAACTAATTAAAACAACATGCTGTACTGCTCCAAACCAGTCGAAAGAGTGATGTGACAACGTTATACAAGTTAGCTAGATAACTTAGCGGGTGAAATTACGTTAAATGCACGTTGATGTTCCCAGTTAGCTAGCTAACTTAGCAGGTGAAAAATTGTTGAACATTACAACAAAGTTTCAATACTGCCGCACTCGGCCTCTCCAGTGCAAAATACAGCAAAAAAAACAGCAGGTTTATACTTCTCACCAATAGCACTCACCAGATTTAGTAGACTGTGGTACAGCAGTCCGACCCGTCACCCTCCGGTCTCACCCGCTGGAAGCAGCCTCGGCGTGGTCACCTGGAGGGAGGTTAATGCGGGGCAGCGTCGGCCTACAGCACCCCTTACACCAGCTCCATTAACAGCAGTCAGAGTAACAGGTGATAAAACTTTTGTCGAGCTGATATTTCAACTGCTCACAATCAGCCTCTCGAGTGAAAGAAAACAACATTAAAAGAAGAAAAGGTGGGAAACGGATTGTGGTCGAATCAGGCGGGTGAAATAATCTAAATGGAGCGTGCACATTCATCACATGTGTTGCCTGAAGAAACATCCAATCATCAACTTCAAATTCGGTCTCTATGGAAATAAAGAGGTGTGGCCACGGCTAAAACTTACTATTTTTAAGCGATTAAACTTAAAATTATTTACATATTACATTACTTTCAAATGCAAGTATATTGCATTACAAATTAGTACAACATACTTACCTATAATAGTAATGCAATCAAACTTAAAATTATTTTGTACATTGTAATTGATTGTTTAATTGGATATCAAATCCAGGTTTAAGATCAAATCCTTTGATGGAAAAGGATAACAAGATATTAACAGGTGTTCTACAGTTGTTTATTTATTATTTAATTTAATAAAAATTTTAAGTGATCTCTGACCAAGATCGATCAATTTTTTTTAAATCACATTTCTTCCTCGATGATGATGATTCACCACTATCCTTTCAGGTTTTGATAATGCATTTTACAGTTCTTAACAAACTCTGAACAAATCTGATCACCAACTACACAACTGGTGACAGGATCATGGGTACCCAAGGCTCACTCATGCCAATGCAGGACAAATCAATAAAAAAGTCACCAGAAAGACAAGAAAAGCACAAGAACACCCAGTGCAAACATCCCACCCTGCAATTCACAGCACTCAACGCATCCACTGCCAACATCCTAGTGCCAGAGCTGCCAAAGCCGCCCCAGTGGCACAAATGTACTGCTTTAACCCAAAATCTAAATGGTGTTAATGTTAGGGTTGATTTTATATATATATGAAGGCACTGAAAGATCATAGTTATAAATACAATTACAATTTCAAGAATTCTTAATATCATGCTTGTGTTTCCAGAGTCCATTCATAAGGAATGTAAATAAAAAGCTTAAGAATTCTGGTCCTAAACATGACCATCAATCAATAAGTCGATTATATAATCTAATTCCAAAGTCAAAAACATTTTTAATAACTGAAGATGATTTTGAATTCAGTTGTTAAATTCATGACTTTTATTATAATACATTACTACTCAACATTTTCTCAGTGGAACAGTATTACAGTACATACAGTACAGTGCAATTCATTCCAATACTTCTAACAGATCTGTCCTGAATGTCCTGTTAACTTAATTACAGTTTTTGATCATTTAATGGTTAAAAAGTTTAACATTAGCATGACAAACATGGAAATTAAATATTGGACCAGCAACATAATTCATTTAAAAAATAATAATAAAAATGATCATAGAGTTTCAATGCAGAGGGTAAAATCATTTCAGGATTTATGTACAGTATATGCATCTAACAGAGCTCCTCTGGATAGATACACTGGTCTAAATGGATGCACTGCATAACTTTATGATCTTTTAACTAAAAAAATGTGAATGTGGCCTGGGCATGGGCAGAGAATGAGTACAGGTTTTAACAATAAGAGGCAGATACATTAAAAAAAAAAATCATTAATATAGTTCATGGTAAATTACTTAATCAACACTGGGATTAGATATGCAGTAACTGTTTTTGTATTCAGCTTTTTTAGATTCAGTCTCTTTACATTTGTCTTTTCTTTCTCTTTCTTTTAAAAAACAAAACCAGAAAAAAAAAAAGTTTCAGTACATTTCCACATGGGTTAGCTCGGTGAAACAGTATTGTGGCTGTGTTGTCAGTCCTCCCTTTAGGGAAATGGAGCATTGTTTCAGATACAAGCAAGCCTTTCCTTCTAGCAAATTAAATTGCTGCAGAGGGATTACAAGGCTTTTCTGTCCTAATTTTTTCTTATTCGTAGTTGCATTAAATTGAAAACAAAAAAAAAAAGGAATCAATACTGTACCAAGACTTACAAAGGTCAGAGCCACTTAGCCGTGAGGTAGTGTGCAGCTTTGAGTCCCATCTATACCACATTGCCTGTTGCCTGGCAAGAGTCATGAAAAGAGGAGTGAATGTGTGGATTCAAATTCAGTTGATGCTAGGTCAGGATTTTACATAAACAGCAAGAAGTACATGTTCCCATTGTTTTATCGTTCTTAAATTCTTGAACAACCTAATTAAAAAAAAAAAAATCTCTCATCATTGGTGTCAGATTTAGACATCAGAGTTCAATTAATGATTCTATTAAAAGACATAAAATAGAACCATGCCTTTTTCTTCAATTGTAGAGGACAAAGAAACATTCCAGATTTTTGTCTCTAGTACGAGATGATTTATATGGTGGACTTAAAAAAAAAAAAAAAAACTGGTCATAGTGCATATGACAGCATTTCAGAGACAGCACTTGGAGCTCTGTAGAAATAAATGATCTAAATTCGTGCCTCCCGACAGGCCAAGCTTGACAAGATTTATCTAAAGGCTCTGTCCCTGTTGGTGCGGGATTGTAAAAGCTAGTTAATGCTTGTGTATGGAATAAAAGGGATAGGATAAAAGTTAAAATAGAGGGGTACTGCTGATAGTACTGAAGTAATTAAGGATTCGACAGGAAACAATACGGACACGTTTTCCTGCTCCGTCATGCTTCGGCTGCGAACCGAACAGCTGAAGAGGAGTGTATCTGGATAGTGGGCATGCATTTGTCAAAGGTAGCTGCATTAGTGCTGAAAATGTTTGGAAGTAATTACGCATCTCACTTTAAATGACACGACCTTTTATCGACATGCATCCATTAACCGTCTCTCTCGGAATAGAATGCGTAGGTATTAAACTGATTTTTGTACTTTTTCATTTCACAAAGAAATTGTATTTCTGCCCTTTTGCGAGGATGGAAGTGTAATGTGCAGTTGTTTATTTTGTGTGGGTGTAGGTTGCTTCTAATGTTTTTTTTTTGTTTTTTTTGTATAGGCCCACACCATGGTTTTAAGGATTGATGCATCAAAGCTGATGTTCAAAGTTCATTTGAAAAGAAAAATATTTAAAATGGTAGTGCAAATGGTTAATGGTGATGCTGTAATAAGAGACTGGCTTTTAGCATTTACTTTGTCAATCTATTCCTGAATGTAATAGCTCTCCTATTTCTGTCAAAAACATCTTCATTGATAGCATTTTATTCTTGGCTGAGATTAACATTAAAAGATTATGCACATTGTATTTATCTTATATCCTCCTTGATTCTAAACCTGGATACCCAACAGCACTTTTTTTGTACCAATAATGTCACATTCGCTTCATAAAACTGAACGAGCGAGCTGTTTGCATTTAATAAATGCAAGTTAATAATACATGTCTGTCTGGAGTTTCTAATTTTTCTCCCTGTGGGTTGTCTCATATTTCTACGGTTTCCTCCGCATGTGCAAAAACATGCAGGTAGGCGACCGGCTGTGTTAAATTGCTCGTAGGTGTGAAAGTGTGGTAATGTGTGTGGGTGAATGTGTGTGTGTGTGTGTGTGTGTCCCTGTAATGAACTGGTTTCCCAGCCGGGGTGTATTCCTACCTTGCACCGAGTGTTTCCAGCATAGGCTATAGATTCACCATGACACTGACCAGGACAAGGAGGTTACTGAAGAAGAAGAAACAAAGGAATGTATGAATGAGTGGATGTTCTCTTTTATAACAACTTAGGACAATACTGATTGCTAATATTTGCCTTCACTTAAACAGTTTTCTAGTGGGGTGTGTCAGGTGTTGATGGTCAGAATAGGTTGAGGGAGGTGTGCAGAAAAGAAAAACAGTATACACTTCGAATTTATATCAATATAATTTGGTAATGTCCATTTAAAAGAGAATCTACAATGGATGTAATTGTTGACATAACTGCCTAAGCCAGCAGGATTTTAATTCTGCACCCAGAGAAAATTGCACCCACTGAAAATCTACAGCTTTCCTCCAATGATAAACACTGACCATTTTATCTTATTATGGAAAAATTGCTGTAAATCCATGTCACTCTGGATTAGGCCTAAATATATATTTACATATTAAATGAAGCCTAAATAATGTAATAATAGAATAGTTAAAGCCTAAACATACATATTTATTTTTCTGGTTATGTCAACACAATTACAGCTAAGTACGTACAACAATTGTTTAGTGTTGCTTATCAGACAGTTGCACCTGTTTTTCTGCTAAAAAAAGAAGGAAAGAAAAAGAAAACAAGAAGAATGGATGAACTTTCCATTCATTCCAGTTCATGAAAGGCAAGGAATGTGGTACAGAATTATTGTCATGGTTTTGTCTTTTACAGCTGCGGAGAGCAAGGGACATGTGTCTATATATTGTAGTAAAGAGCCCTGCAGCAAATTACAAACAAAATCAAACACGTGTTATTTGTATTTTTGATTGACTGATCTGAAAGCAACGTCGCAGTATTAATCCAGAATCAAGTTGCTTGGATTTATTCTTATTCTTGAAACAATGGTGGATTATTTTTAGATGTTAATAGAAGCAAGATGTTGAGATTCTCTTTGAGAGTGACAAGGATGGATAGGATCAAGAATGAGTCCATCAGAGGGACAACCCATGTTAGATGTTTTGGAGATAAAGTCAGGAAAACCAGATTGAGGTGGTTTGGGACATGTTCAGAGGAGAGGTTGTGAATATATCAGTAGAAGGATGCTGAGGTTGGAACTGTTAGGCAGGAGGTCTAGAGGAAGACCAAAGAGGAGATTTATGGATGTAGTGAGTGAGGAGGCAGCATGGTGGTGTTGTGGTTTGCACTGTCGCCTTAAACCTTCAGGGTCCAGGTTTGATTCCTAGCCAAGCTTGATTTCTGTCTATGTGTGCATGGAGTTTACATGTTCTCCCCACTCCTTGGTGGGTTTCCTCCGAGTCCTCCTGTTTCCTTCCACCTTCCAAGGACCTGCTAATTGGCATTCCCAAATTGAGTGAGTGTGTGAGTGAGTATGTGTGCCCTGCGATGGATTGGCACCCTGTCAAGGGTGTACCCCGCTTCTTGCGTCAAGTCTCCTGGGATAGAATTCCCAGGGGCCCCCATGACCCTGAATACAGGATAAAGTGGTATAGACGATGAGTAAGTGAGTGAGTGAGTGAGAGTGAGCGAGGACATGAAGTTAGCTGCTGTGAGAGAAGAGGATGCGGAGGATATGGTAAGATGGAGGCAGATGATTTGTGTGGCGACCCCTGAAAATGCATAGCTGAAAGACAAAGAAGAAGTAAATGATAGCAAGAATTAGGTTAGACACAATGTCTTAGTGCATCAGTATTCCCCCCATTCCATGGACATTTCAAGATTTTAGTGTTACAGCATAGAATTTAAATAGATTTATTTTCTTTTATGTCATGCGGCTAAAACAATTAATGACATGGGGGGAAAAACATACACAGGCCAGAATTACATTTCAGTTAAGAATGGTGGCTGTAGTTTGCTGAATTGTGAGCTGAATTAATTATGTATTTGTTCTTTCAAAGCTAGAGATAGCTGCTGCTCAGAAGTTCAACTCCTTGGGTTGTCCCATGTACCACTGCCTTTCATGAACTGGATGAACTTTCCATTCATTCCAGTTCATGAAGGGTTAAGGGCTTTGCTTTGAGCAAATGATTATAACATGAGTTATCATGGAAGTATTTACAGAGACAGGGTCAGCACAGTGGCTGCTCAGCAGGTTAGAGGTTCAATTCCTAGCACAATCAAGCCGCCACTGGAACAAATGCAAATGTAGTTATATAATGAAAATGATTTAGTTTTTAAAAATATATAAAAAATTAAAGCTATAAGTACTTATTGTATGTATTTTCGTTCTTGGCTAAATGGAGTCGATCTGTGCATAATTTGTGTCATGTGATCTAAATATGCAGTTAATATACCTGTTCCTAGAAAGCCCTGGAGTCTGTTGGAGAACACACCTACAGTAACCACTAATGAATCCTGAAGACAACAAGGTGAAAACTATTTCATGTTTTTATCTTAATTTACCTTAATTTTATCTTACCTCTAGGTTGAATTATTGTAACGCCTTACTGTCTAAATGTTCAACTAGGTGCATAAACAAGCTCGGGTTAGTCCATGATGCAACAACCAGGAAGAACCAGGAGATATGGAAACATCATTCCTACCTTATCCACACTGCATGGGCTCCAGTAAATTTTCGCATTGATTTTTAAAATACTTCTACTGACATATAAAGCACTACATTGTCTCCCACCATAGTGCTAGAGTGAACTGCTAGTTGTTTTTTTTATGATCCCCCATCTGTATTTCAATCAAACGGTGCAGGCTGCTTGTCAATACCTCAAATTATGAAAACTACAGTAGAGCAGGGGCAGAGCTTTTTCTTTCAAAGCTCCAAAGTTATAGAATAGACTTCTAGTTAATGTTTGGGTCTCAGACACAGTCTCAGTATTTTGAGGCTGAAATCTTATTCATTTAGCCAGACCTTTTGTAAATAGCTTTGTCTTAGGTAAAGGTGCAGATCAGGGGATTCATGTTTTATGGTGAACAGGCATGTTTGGGTGTCTTTCCACACTCTCGTTGGTCACTCAGGTTTTTGACAGTAAAGTGACTGGTTGCTCTCATAGTTAGTCCCTGCTGTTACTTTGAACTAAATATACTTTCACCTTGTTCATTATGAGACTGTAAACACCCAATTGTGCTCCTTTTCTGTCAAGCTACATATGGCACTCCTGAGTTCGTCCTGAGTCAGTGATCTCCACCCCTTCTGCCCTTTGAACCTGTCTGACACATCCTGGTGCCCTGCTTCTGGTTGGAGTTCTCGTCGCATGGAGATCTCTGGCTCGCTGCTGAGGATGGCCCAGTGTGGACTGCTTGGGATGTGTGTGGTCACTGAGGATGATACTAATTGACCAAAAAGATCTTGTCCAATCTTTAAACAATCTGTGTAGCACTATTTACTGTTAACAAATAGAAACAATATGAAGCAACTATACTTTAAGCTAGAAGAAACCATTCACAAGTAACTGGGTACAGGGGGCATCGATCTAAGGAGCATCATGAGCCTAGTGATAAAGGTTTACTGGTTACTGGTCATTAACTTGTCCAGAAGGACTAGTTAATGCTTAAAACCAGGAACAGTATGGGTGGAATGAGCCAGAAAGAATGTTTTTCACTTAATTTTAAGAGAATGATTTTTATGGTAAATACATCATGCATTTTACCATGAAAATCGTGAGCTGAATTAATTATGTATTTGTTCTTTCAAAGCTAGAGATAGCTGCTGCTCAGAAGTTCAACTCCTTGGGTTGTCCCATGTACCACTACCTTTCAGTTTGTATAAACGTTTTAAACATTTTTACCATTTTTAGACATCCTGCAAAGGATAATTGTGGATAAAGGACTTTATTCCAACATAGCCAAGCGCTCTTGATTCAACCTGTCAATCTTGGAAACTAAGATATAAAAAAATATAAAAAATTATAATGAAATTGAGGTGATCCTACTGTACTTCATTGCTCCTGCTTCACTTAAATCCCATGACCCTGTAATACTTTTCAAAAATGCTGTATTAGAATATATTTTGGCATGCATTTAGGGAAAGAAACCAAATTGTTTGACTGTAATTTGTTTAATAATGAAGCAAATGGGAATCGCTGGCTTTAATAATATCCAGTTTTTGAAATGCCATGATAATTTGTGAATGATGGTAATTTCAGTCATTTTGTCTGCTCTAAACTGTAATTTAGGAAAAACAATAGATAACATTTTGTGTTTGGCAATTAATAATACAATAATAAACTGTTCATTCTCATAATGTCAGTGATGTTGATTGCCTGTACGTTCTTATGGTTTATCCTGTATCTATCTTGTGTACTGTTTTGTGTTTCATCTATGTATTGTATGAAGCTTGAGTGTTTCAGTTTCTGTTCACCTAAAAACGGAATGACATGTCAACTGTAATCAGCATGATCTGAGATTATGATAGAATCGCATTAATATGGAGACGTTCTCTTGCTGAATAAAATTGTACGGTCCAGTAGACTGAGTTATGTGCACCACCAAAGAGCTGTATTTGTCTTTGCTGTTTGAGTTCATTATGCATTTGGAGTTGAATGTCTTGTCAGGAATGATATGATTAGGGGATCTTGATGAGTGTTTTGTTTGCATTTTTGTTTTAAAAAACTAATATTATCTATGACAGATATGAAATGAGCTCAGCTTTTATTACAATAGAGTAAGTCTTTTGAAATAGGCATAGGAAATGGTTAAAAGCACTGTCTTGTAAGATCTCTAAAACCTCAAATTTATAAAGTGTTTTTCTTTACAAGCAGTTTGTACATTTGGGAGGAGGACAGGGTATTGTTTTTCCAGTCATGTCCTACAAATGATGCATACTGCCCATATTTTCTAGATCTCGCCTCCAGGCATCTAAGTAAGTCTGTTACCACACATTTTAGAAATAGTTTGTGTTTATGGCTTTACTTGCAGATATAATTTCCTATTTTAAAGGAAATGACCCAAAAAAACTGAACTTAGCAGTTAGTGTTCTCCTGGCAAGGCCCAAACTCTATTTGTAAATAGAAGCCTGAGGATATGTCTGATCGCTGAACATCTTTAGCTGTACTCAGTTTCAATTTGATCAAATTGATCATGAAGCATGGTGTTTCATTTTCACTTTCTTAGCTCAATCAGGAAATATATATTTTTTTCAAGTCAGTATCCATTCACCTGAGTCATACCTGGGTGACATACATAGTCTACATATAGGGTACAATACTCTCCTATTTTATGTATAAAATTGATGAAATGTGTCATCTCTCAGATAAATAAACTGTATGTCTAGCCTTAAAGGTCACATACAACCCAAATTCTGGAAAAGTTTAGGACATTTAGGACTAAATTTGAATAAAATGAAAACTAAAACACTTTAAATCACATCAGTCAAACTTTTATTCACAATAGAACATAGATAAGATAAATGGTTAAACTGAGAATTTTGACACTTTTATCCACTAAATGAGCTCATTTCAAATTTGATGCCTATTACAGGTCTCAAAAAAGACCTGTAGACCCTTGATGTATTTAAAAAAAAAAATAATTCACAAAAAAGCCCACAAACTCTCTAACAGCTGGAAACCTATTTTAGAGTTTTCCCAAACTTTTGACCTAATTCCAACATCAAAACACCAGAAATTCATAATCTAAATGCCCAGATGTCTTTTTAAAAAAGGGGAGCAGATGTAAAACCATATTAAACATTAATTTTCTATTAATTCACAATAACATCCTCAATATTGGGGTATAAAAGTTAAAACCCAGCTAACAGCTAAAGAAGACTACATCAGCCTTTATCAGATCCCACTAGCCTTACTGAGCTGAGCACTAGGTGGGGAAGGATCTCTTGCAATATGAGGTCACAGTAGAAGAAAAATTATATTTGCTAATAGTAGAGCCAATAGAAAAATGGAAAAAAGACAAGCAGTAAGTAATTGGTCACCCCCCCCCCCCCTTTTTATGCTGTTTTTGTGTGTCCATGCACACAGGAGGCACATCTGAATATCTAAAAATTGCTAAAAAGTGAATATTGCTTCAAAGCACATGATCTTGCTATTATATTGTAAAATCACTTTTGGATTTTCTTTTTTGAAGAAGAAATGGAATAGGCAAAGAATAGCACAAAAAATAATTATATCGTTGCACATAGTTTTTCTTTTCACTTTGTACATTATTATGCATTTGAAATGACTCTTCTGTAATGCCATTGGCATGGGCCTTGAATTAATTCATGCATCCGGTTTGTGAATAGCACATTGAAAATCTTTAGCTGTGACCTTGATTGCAACTGCTTTGTTTTAATTATTGCTCATAGTAAAAGCCCCTGACATGAGGAAGGTACCCAAGTGTTGTCACAGGATGTAATTAACAGAAAAGCATTTATACATATCTTCACCTCTCACTTTAACCCTATGATTAATTATAAATACAGCTTAGAGTATTCATGGATCTGAAGCAGTGTAAAACTCTACAACTTTAAAATGTTGGGTAGTCCAGATTTTCACAAACTGAGTGCAGGCAGTTTCCTGTTTTTTTTTTTTTCTTCTTCTTTTTCTTTCAAACAATTGGAACCGTTGCCCTGCATTTTATCAATATATACAGTAACAGATACTTTGATCTTGGTATTCATTTTCATTTGAAATATTCACTTCCATCTAGGAACCTCTGTAGTCCAACTAGGGACTGTGGAGGCCAATGGTGACCATGCCCATTTATTCCCATTTTCACAACTGTTGTAGGACCTTGGGTCAACATTCACACGCTATGGGCAATTTGAGAACGCCAATTAGCCGAAGCTGTATGGTTGTGGGTTGTGGGAGGAAACCAGAGTACACGGAGGAAACCAAGCACCAAGCACGTAGAGAACATGTACACAGACCCCGTGGCAGGAATTGACCTTCGACCATAGAGGTCAGTAATAACCACTAAGCCACCGTGCCTCCATGCTGTATATACTATACCCTATGCTTAATTGAACTGTCAGACCTGTAACAGCATATAGACACAAAGCTTGAAGCTAGTTTAGATGTCCGCCCAGAATTTGCTATTGCAAAATGTAATTGCTGTTTCTGGCAAGCTAATTTTAGAACTTTGATCCAAACTAGTCACTAATCACAATCTGTTTATTTATCGTTCCTCCTGTTTATGAACTCAGTCCTGAGGCAATGGCCTTGCTTCACTACCTGCTGATTAAGACTTTAACTAGCCTTGAAAGTGAATTATACCATCTGTATTGTAATATGCAGCTTGCTTTAGGTACTAAGTAAACTCATGTGTATTGTAGCAGCCTAGGTACAGACTCTGCTGCTAAGCCAAGCATGTCTAAAGAGGTTTATAGTTAATTTAATGGATCTTCCTACTTCTCTGTTTCATATCTATGTGTGAATTGACTCACTATTTACATTCTAATATGAACATGAGATGCTGCAAGAGAATAGAGCAGCAGCAATGACTCAAATACTATATGCAATAATTAATGTGGAAAAATGCACCATAAGAAATGTTATTTTTTTGGTTATTGTGTTTATTTGTTCAGCATTTTTGCTTTGTTTTCTCTAAGCTGCATTATAAGGTATGTCCCATAGGGCCAAAAGGCTGAACTAAGCATTAATAACCAAAGTTACTTTTGTAACTTTGTATTGTAACTAATACCTTTTATAAGAACAACATATACATTTAAATAATCAGTAGGTTCAAGTTAATTATTGTGATTTATTCGTGCTGTAAGGGCAGATTTATGTTAACGCTTGCAGCTTTTTTGGGGATTTTTTTTTTTTTTTATATTAATGTTGCATTGTGAATAATGTCCGTTTTCAGGAGCGCTAGCTAGATCACAACATAGTAGTGCCCATAGCATAGAACAAAAATAGTTGTGCTTTATAAGTGTGTTTATGGATATGGATGTGTTTATGGAAGGCTTATATACTTCATTCACTCTTATAATAACTCTCTCACTCACTCTCACTCATTCTCTATTCTGCTTATCATTTACAGGGTTGCAGGTGGCCTGGAGCCTATCCAGGGGGGCACTAAGTGGGGTACTACCTGGATGGGGTGTCAATTCATCACAGGGCACATACAGTACACACATTCTTACTTACACACTATGGGCAATATGGAAATGCCAATTAACCTAATATGCATGTCTCCACCCACACAGACCTGAAGGTGGGTCTCAAACCCTTGATCCTGGAGGTGCAAGGCCACAGTGCTACCCACTGCACTACTGTGGGGTCCTATTAAAATCAATGAAGCATTTATTAAAGAATTATTTCACTGAAAAAAAGGTGCTTAGAATTTTCAATATCTACAAATAGATCAAGTAAGCATTAGTTTCCTCTGGGCATCGATTTTTTAATCAAATTCTTCAAGTCTCATAAATGCTCTGGGGTAGCTATTAGTTTAGAGTGAGAAAATACAGAGTTGCCAGTTAACAGTGATATAAGCATAATGCACCTTTGTATGTAATTACAGCATTCTGATTAGGGACATGCAGATTGTCCTCAGGGGCAGATGCTCAGATGAAAAAGACCATCTGTACTGTCATCCAGGCAGTGAATAATTGTCTTTATATTTGCAGTGATGCAGTATGGTGCTGATATCAGTGTTGACACAACCTAGTTCAGTCAAAACAATACCATGTGAGAGAGATACTAAGGGATTCTAATTAACAGAATATTACAATGGCAGAATGTTAGGTGAAGAAGCGCAGACTTCCTCAAATGGATCATCAGCTCTTTGGCACATTGCATACTGTTAGTTTATTTTCACACCATCATTATCACCATGTTACCTGAAAGGATCACCATTTTACATTTCTATGAAATCAACCTCCTTAGTGTAGATGCATATACCTATTCCCAGACCGGAGTTTTGTGCCGAAAAATGAACAATTCAGACCACCCTGATTTAATTCCTTCCATTCGGGTTTTTCCTTTACAGGCCAAGGTGATTGCCCCAGGAGAAGCCGCAGGAGATGACAATATTACCACTTCAATTCTTTACCACCGTGCAACTTCAGATACCTGCTGGAAAGAACACTGTAACTCCAGACCCCCAACTGCAAAATCCCATCTATGTTCATCTGTGAATACCCTCACTGTGCTTATAATATGTCTTATTAAAACACCTCATAGAGATTGCATTCACATTTTCTGCTTTAGAAATGCTGGGAAATCTAAGCCTAGAGGTTCACCAAAAGCACAGGAGTAGTATGCCAGATTTTTTTCAATATATGCTATATATGACCTATGTATGAGAATATCAATTGAATTTGTTTAAAAGACAGGCAGGGCACTAACCAAACCATGTGGCATTACAAAATAGTTTCAGTGGCTAGATGGGATTCCAAAAGCGGTTTTCTGTTAATTTTCCATGTAAACAGTTTGACAGCAAAATAAGAGAACTCCATTTTTGCAGTTCTGAGAAAACTGAGCTTTGTCAAATGAAGCAAGAAGTACTGCAAACTGATAGAGAATGGTTTATAAATGTTTTCTTTGAGTCATAAGGGTGTTAAAAAGAACTAATCTAAAACATTGTGTCAAAACCATTTTGGTTATATCAGTAAAAAAAAAATCTACAACTCCAACTACAGTTGTGTTTTTGGCTTGTTTGTATTAAATTTAGTATCATGCCAAAAAATTGGCAAATTTATGCTTTTCTTGTGATTTTTATAGAAAGGATAGTTGCAGCAAATTAGATCAGAGAAAAAAAAAGTGTTTGTATTGCACACAAAACCATTTTAAATAGAAAGCTTGTTGCAGATCCTTAGAAACCTTGCAAACAATACAAAGAATTTTATTTTTACAGCATTGTCAGCCTCCTTGTCTGTTCATTTTCATTTCAGGACATG
>JAOVVB010000030.1:13109124-13125883 GCA_028570985.1 Heterobranchus longifilis | reverse complement strand
CCCTGTGCTTGTGGGTTTTCTCTGGGTACTTCAGTCCAAAGACAAGCACAGTAGGTTGAGTTGCTTTTCAATTTGCCCATAGTGTTTGATTGGGATGGCATGGTGGCTTAGCGGTTGGCATGGTGGCCTCGCACTTCCAGGGTCGAGGATTCAATTCCTGCCTCAGGTCTGCAAACCTAGCGTTTGCATGTTCTCCGCGTGCTTGGTGGGTTTCCTCTGGGTACTCCGGTTTCCTCCCACAGTCCCAAAACATGCAGATTAGGCCAATTGGTGTTCCAAGTGTGTGTGTGTGTGCTCTGTGACGGACTGGCACTCTGTCCAGGGTGTACCCTGCCTTGTTTCCTGGGATAGCCTCCAGGCTTCCTGTGACCCTGAATGAGACAGGCAGTGTAGAAGATTTAATGGTGTTTGATTGGGTGTGTAAGTGAGAACTTGTGACCTGTGTTGGTTTTGCACCACATCTAGGGTGTACCCAACATTACCCCATGTGTTCCCTGGGATAGGCTCCAGTCCCCCTGTGATCCTACAGGATAAGGGGTAGAGTTAGAGGATAGTATTCAGGTATTCATGAGCTTAAACAAAGATATGTTTTTAAGAAGAAATTAAGATGAAAACATATTTAGAATCTACAAATGAACAAAATTAATAGTTGCAGTTGTTGCTGAGAACTGCAGACTTGAGACATTTAACTAGCATTGTGCGTAAGTTCTGGCCTATCCCTATGATGGACTGAAAATTTAAAAAAATTTCCAATCACTTTCTGTAGGTTTCAGGTCAGGAGATGATACTGTGTACCAGAGTCTATCATTCTAACAGAGAGTTGTCAAATTGCATTGAGAAAAACATCCTGCAACTCTTTTGAAGGAACTGTTTGCTTCGCTTATACCTTCTTTACTCTTCTGAAAATCTGAAAAAATCTTACATAGGATAAGTTACGTATGATATGTTTTGACTTTAGGTGGCATGGTGGTTAGCATTTGTTAGTGGTTAGCACTGTCGCCTTGCACCTCCAGTGTCCGGATTTGATTCCTGAGTTTGCATGTTCTACCCATTTTTGGTGGGTTTCCTCCAGGTACTCCGGGTTCCTCCTATAGACATGCCAATTAAGCTAATTGGTGTTCCCAAATTGCCTGGATGCTCCATGCCCCGTGACCCTGTATACAGGATTAAGCAGTACAGACTATGATGATGATGTTGGGATTTAGGGAACTTTTGATCTTTGTAGTATTACACTAACTGTACAGATATGGATGTTTGAGGTCTTTGCTATGGCTCTGAGCCTTTTTCCTTTAGCTGTTGTAAAAATTAATTTTGTTGCTGATAACTTTAAAAAGCTTCTTTACCTTCATCACAATATCCAGTGGAGTGGAAAATTCCCAGTCAATTGCAGTCTCTTTTTTTAATGACACTAAGTATAATTCACATGAGAACGTTTTTGTTGTGCATCCATATTCGCTTAAAAATGGAATGAAACACAGTCCCGGTTTGACTTGAAAGCACTTCATTTACAGTCTAAATCCTTTTTTTCTCTACCAATTTAGTTCCTATTCTTATTTATGCTTATAAATATTTTTTGTGTCCATGAGAACAATGTGAAGTGTGTGTGTAAACTTGAATTGGATATGTGCACCAGAAGTATAATTAAATAACAAAAACAAAAGGCATCTGTGTGCTTATTCCCTGTCACTGTATTCAAACCACTCTTTTGTTCTTCTTATTGATATCCTAGACCATGGGAGTGTGCCAATGAAAGGGACTTTCCAGGCTCTTGTCAAGGATGAAGTCGTCCTATTTATCACATCACATTCTGCAGTGTGTGTAAAAGAGAATAATTTGTATACTTACTGGTGTCATGGGTTTTGTTTTGCTTTTGTGTCTGCCACTGAGATGAAAAATAAAACATCAAACTCGTGTCAGGGTGAAAAACATCATTCTGCTGTACGTGGGATTTTTTTTCGCAAGAGGTGCCAAAAAGCTTTGTTCAAAATCTGAACAAATGCCAAGTCAAAGCCCAGACTATGCAACGTGCTAAACAGAGTTAAAGTTATTATGCAGTCTGGTTTTTGCCCTTGAACGTCATGACCTGTTTCTGTGAAAAATTTATTCAGTAAAGGTCATACACATAGTAACACATAAGATGCAAAGTGTCCATGAGTGAGGTTTGCTGAAGATCATTAATATTGCATTTTGTTTCATCTGTGTCTAAAATTAAGTTAAACATACTCTATCATGCTACCTTTCTGAAAACCTCCCACCTACATCCTGCATGAACTCTATTTATCATACACCGATTAGCCATAGCATCATGACAATCTGCCTAATGTTGAGTAAGCCCCCACTTTTGCCTCAATAACAGTGATTCACTATGGAAAACAGCAATAACCTTTTTAGCAATTTGGGCTACAGTAGCTCTTTTATTGGATTGGACTACACAGGTGGGGTTTCACTCCCCTTGTTCAGCAGTCAGCCTTGGCCACCCATGATCTTGCTGCCAGTTCACCGGTTTTTCTTCCTTGCATCACTTTTGGTATGCGCTGACCACTGCAGATCAGGAACGAAAACTGCAGTTTTGGAGTTTCTCTGATCCACCCATCACAATTAGGCCATTGTTTAGCTTTTAATTGTTGATAAGGTTAAGACTGGTTTCATATAAAAAAGTGTCAGAAGACAGAGTGAATCACTGTTTTTGAGGCAAAAGTGGAGACCTACTTAATATTAGGCAGATGATTATACCATTATCGCTAACTGGTGTATGCTCATTGACTATAAAATCTAAGAGTTTGACTAAAATGTGATGTACTGTAAACAAAGGTGAATATATTTAACATGAGTATGCCCACGAATACTTTACTCTTATTCAGATCTAGTGCCAGCTTTATAAAATGCAGATTGGCATAAATATGTATCCATTTAACTAATATCATGTTGGATAAAAAAACAAAAACAAAAAACAAAAATATAACTGCATTTTGTTTGGCAGCATGTACAAAGCATTTGCCTTTGTGGATTTACACAGCAATACGAACTATGGTAGCTCTTCTTTTGGATCTGAATACACAGGTGAGGCTTCACTCCCCACGTGCATCAGTGAGCCTTGGCCATCCATTACCCTGTCACTGGTTCACTGTTCTTTTCTACCTTGGATCACTTCTGGTAGGTCCTGACCACTGCAGACCTGGAACATCAAACAAAAACTGCAGTTTTGGAGTTTCTCAGACCCAGCCATCTAGCCATCACAATTTGGCCATTGTCACTCAAATCCTTATGCTTGTCCGTTTTTTTCAGGTTCTAACACATTAACTTCAGCGACAGAATATTCACTTCCTGCCTAATATATCTCACCCACTTCCAGCCACCGTTGTAATGAAATAGTGTAACTGTAGCTACTTTGACAAATTGTGATGGGTGATGTGATTGGTGATGTGAGATTTTCCCAGTTTGCCATGGTCAGGACCTTCCAAAAGTGGTCCAAGGAGGGAAAACCAGAGACCGGCCACGGGTCATGGGTGGCCAAGGCTCATTAATTCACAGGAGGGAGTGGAGGTTGCCAGTGTATTTCAATCCAATAGAAGAGCTTGTATTTCTCAAATTGTTGAAAAGGTTAATGCTGGTTCCATAGGAAGGTATTAGAAGACAGAGTGCATGACTGTTTTTGAGGCAAACGTGGAGACGTACTCACTTAGAGTAGTACACTGCAAACAAAGAAGAGTCTGTGTTTAACATGAATATGTCCACCAATACTTGTTCAGATCTGTTGCCATCTGTTTCCATGTCATTAAAATGGGCTTAGATATGTATTCATACAACTAATATCTTGTTAGATTAAAAAACAAAAACATAGCTGCAAATAGCTGCATTTTGGTTGCCAGCATGTAGAAAGCAATTGCCTGTGTGGATTTACGTGTTCTTAGCACATATAGAAATTGCCATCTGGTGTGTTATTCTAAACATGGGTTTCCAATTTTTGTTTTAGAGCCTCTTTGTTGACCATGCTCATCTAAAGACAGACAAACCGTGAGCGAATAGAAGTAAAACAATTGATAATTGTGACACTTTCAGTTAATCTGGTATGAAACATAACAATATATCTATAAATTAGAAGAATACAATTTATTAGCAGGGTTTTCAATATATTTATGATTTTATTACTGTATCTTTATCAATGATATGCACACACCAATCAGCCATCACATTAACACCACAAAACACATTTACATCAATTATCAATTATCTACCAGTAAACTGGTGACAGGATCATAGCCAACTAAGAGTCATTTATGCCTGTGGGGAGCAAAGGCTGGCCTGTGTGGTCCAATGCAACACAATGCAAAAAACGTATAAATTCTGCCATGATAGAAAGGCACCAGAACACCCAGTGCCTGCCATGCATGGTGACTGGCAGGCAAAGAGCTCCAAACTGTCCACATCCAAATCCGATCGAGCACCCATAGGATTCACTGGACAAACCAGCCCGATGCATGGAAGCCCCACACCTCAGCCCACAGCACACAAAGGATGCATCTCCAACATTCTGCTGTCAGACGAAACAGCACACCACTAGAGGTCTTGTGGAGTCAATACAGGGCATAATGTTTTGCTGTATTTGTCAATTGCATATTTTTACATTATAAACACAAAACATAATACCGGATAATTTATAGTAGATGCACTCATTCAGTCATGAATCATTTTTGCTCTGTTGATTAAACACTACAAAGAGAAAAGAGAAAGAGACTTGGTTTGCCAAAGCTGGAGTAGAAGAACATTGGTGGTAAGATCTCAGAACTTACCACACTTTTAAGAACACCTGGGACATTGATGTCCTCTCAGACCTCCTCATCTAACTTCACTGCCTGACATTACAAATGCTCCTGTGGGTAAATTATCACACATCATTGTAACCATACTTTAAAATATATTGGTAAGCCTTTCCAGAAGAGTGGAGCACATTGTAAGAGCAATGCAGGAAGAAAATCTGGAAGGTTATGTTTAACATATGGTTGTGATTGGTCAGGTGATTTGTCTATTAGGTGTGCATCTGCTATAAAACATAAGAAATCCTGATGTGAATATTTGAGAAGGTTGACATCTGGGTGAGAATCCGTTTTTGGATACACTTCTGATTCCATAATGGAATATGCACATGTTCGATGTCCGATTAGATTAAGGTTAAACGTCAGCTTCAAGACTGACCCAGCCAAAATTCTCGGGGTTGGATGTTCGCTGGTGTTTTTTTTCCTTCATGAATGTTCCTTAGTCATGTCTGACTTTTGGCTGTTGCACAGTGTTTAAACTATAGCTGCAAATCAGACAATACAACATCACTACTATTGTCATCACTGATGAAGAAGGAGAACCATTTGCCAAGCTTTATAATGATTCATTACTCATAAAACTGCCTTATGTCTTGATTTACTAGCTAATTATTGTCTTTTGTGTCCCAGTATTTGCCCTGCAGTGATGAATGGAGAAATTCAGTCAACAGACAATGTATTGTATTCATTTTTTGTTGTTGTAATAATTTAGTCTTGGCCAATTCCGACCCACTAGCCATCTCTCCCATCACACATGATTGCTATGAGCCAGAGATAATCCAGGCTAAAATTTGCTTCCTTCAGGGGACGTGAACCCAGCTATCGTCAAGTATTCAATCTCCTTCTCATGCAACATCAGAGGTGTAGGAAAGCACCGTGTGCAACCCTCCGCATGCATGAGTGCATAGACGCCCATGATTGACTGGTGTCATTGTGAATGATCTTGGAAGGAGAAAGAGAAGCTTTAGAGCATTCCCAGTCAAGGATTCAAACAAGCAAAAAATAAAAACACATAAATATTTTTTATAATGCAATCATATATTTTTTTGAAGGAACTGCAAATAATTAATCTGTAGAAGTTTGTAAGTGGTCAAGTATACACAAAACAAGGGCTTCTTTCAAATATCCAAATATCTGTAATTTGCAGTTGGCCTCTGAACCATAAAATGAGAAACAGTTCCTATTTATTTATTTATTTATTTGGAATAAAAGGCCAAACCTCATTAGGACTTTAGAAGACAGAAGAGACTTCTCCACTTAAGATCTAATATATGAATAGTAATATTTTGTACATGTAAGTCTATCCAGCTGTGATTAATCTCTTCCCAACAGCAATTGATTGCAGCTCCACATCAGAAGTCTCTCCATAATTAATACTCTCCGTCATCATTATTCCAGAAATAACCACAACATAATCATTAAAGACGGGTTTCTGTATTTATTTTTTATTTTTTGGAAAGTACTTCTCACTCTCAATTTCTAGGGCCAACAGTAAATAACAATTATCCATGTAGATCCATGTAGTTACTTTTAGGTACATTTTACTATAAAACAACCAATATAAGAAATGGAGAGAAAATATTATTTGAATTACTAGGGTGAGTCAAAAATTATCTGCACCCCTGTTATATAAAAATTTCTGTTGTCTTATCACCATCTCCCCAGTTACTTCTGTGCAAGTGTGAATCATTAGTTCATTTGTAACTGTGGTGCGAGCAAAAATGGATGACTTACTTGTGATTTGCATGAAAGAGGAGCAGTGCTTTGTCTTTTTTTGTGCTCTGAGGGTGTACCTGGTACTGAAACAACTCATGAAATAAACAGAAGCGTTTGGAAATCAGCAAACAAATTTTGCACTGATACTCTAAGGAAGGTGAAAGTTTCTTAAAGAGAATCATTACTGGTGATGAGATGGTTACGCATTGCCATCCCTGGTGATTCGAGGCACCTGCCCCTCTTGAACAAGCTTTGGAGCTGGCCGTGGTTCTGAAGTGCTTTCTTGGCCTTATTTTCCTGGTCAAGTGAGGAGTGCAAACATGTTAAGAAGCTTTGGCTGTAGGCCTGCTGTTACATCATTTAGCGTTATGAAGCCCATTAGTCACTAACATCGTCTATTTAGTCCAATGATAAGAATAAGCACATATTCATTCATTTTTACCTAGTGAATAATGGTGGGTGGGTATATTTGGATAAATACTGGCACTAACAAAACAGTGTAGACAAGTAGTTCAAGTCATTCCTAGTCTAGTCTTGGTCAAATTTTAGCAGGTTCTATCAAATTTTGTTATTTGTGCTGTTAAAGTGAACCTTTAACAAGTCTGATGACAAAATAACCCCAATTAACAATAACCCCAATATGTTCATGAATAAAATTGTATAAATAACATTACTACTATATCTCCACTGACACACAAACAAGGGAAAGCGTCCAGGTTTTCTGATCTGGCATTAAAATAATAAAAACAACAGGGATATGCTTTATGCAGTGATGGAAGATATCTAAATACATTTAATTTGTTACTATACTTACAGTAAGTACACATTTTATGTACTTTTGCTTTACTTAAGTAGTTTTATTATTGAATATTTTTTTTACTTTTACTCTACTATATCATAAAACAAATATCTGTACTTTCTACTTCACTACATTTCTGCATGCCATTGTGTTACATAACCAGTGGTGTAAAGCATTATAAGCAGTAATATCACTATCTGCTGACTATTACACATACTGTACTTGCATGATTTGTCTTCCCTCCATAAAAGACCTACTTAGGTAGCAGGTGTTTGAAATCAGAAGCAGAGTTGCAGACAGCGATGAAACAACATGTTCACAGTGAGGAAGCAGAGAAAGAGAGCGAGAGATAGAGTTCTACATTCATTTGAGCAATATTTTACCTAGGGTATCTCTACTTTTATTCATGTACAGGACTTGTATACACAGTGGAATAGTGGTTAGCACTGTGGCCTTGGACTTCCAGGGCTGAGGGTTCGATTAAGGGTTCCTTGAGTCTGTGGAGTTTGCATGTTCTCTGTTGTTGTTAAGTCCCCTGGGACCCTCTATAGGATAAGTGGTATAGAGAAAGAATAAGTAAGAGGATTTGTGTCATTTTTGTGTTCTTTGCCCACCTGAATTTATGTGTGATCCAGACCATGTATTACACTTCATACTATATGTTTTTTTTATTTATTTTTTTTATTAGGAGGAAGAGATAGCATACACACTTTTTCTATTTGGGAAACATCATTGGTAAGATTACGTTAAGGGAGAAATTGCTTCCTAACAAACAGCTTTCGATATATGGAACGCTTTTCAATTTAATTTCCACAGGTGAGCTTTTAATGTTTAACAGTAGAAAATTACAGCATGATGTTTCCACATTGATATCTTCCTTTTACAACATAATGGCCAGTTAAGAACAGTCATAAATTGGCTCCCGTGTGGAATGTGGGTAAAGTCAGTATGGTCAGTCCTGGCCTGCTGATTCAGTGCAACAAACAAACAAACAAAACAAAAAAAAAAAAACAGGGACATGTTTTGCATGCATCTTGCAGCATTTTTCAATGCATATCTTTAGTGTGTGTTAGCAAGAAAAAAAATGATGCAGTTACAAAATGTGAAAAAGAAGAGTCAGATTCTAAATTGTTATTCAAAGACTATTTGCAAATTCCCATTCCAAGCGCTAAGAGACAGCTTGTGCACATGAACACTCTGGATATTGGCTCGATGCAGCATTCACGCCTTACATGTTATTGTTGTTGGCAGGCTAATGCATTAACAAGTACAGTGTGTGTGGTCACGTCTGTGAGATGGAGACGGAGCGGAATACAAAGTCTGCCTGCTGGAACAAGATGCTCAAAATGAGCATTGTGAATGTAAATACCTTCATAAAAGCCCTGTCTCTGTTTTGCTACATGAGTTTTACACTATTTTGAAAAGCCACAGAGCACTCTTAGCCCTCTCAGCGCTCTTAGGCCTGAGCTTGCAGTCAGAAGAGTGAGGCATTAAACCGAGCTGTGTTTTGTTCAAGATGTTTTTTTTAAAATGGTGCTTTTGTACAGATAACATAGTGCACCTCCATTCAGGTGATGTGCTGCTACAGAGTGGTTCTAACACTCCGGTCTTAATTAGGACTGAGAGAGGTTGCGTTCAGGCTGCGTACAAAGACCCTAACAGATTAATGAAGAGGATGGGTTATGTGTGAAGTTTTCCACTGGAGTAAAGCTCTCCCGTCATACCGGAAATCATTAACATTTCTCTTCCAGCACACAATTCATTCTGTTGTGGAGTGTGGACTTTGTTTGAGCGTGGATTGAGGGAAAAAAAAAGGAAAAAAAAAAAAAAAAACTGAACAGCTTTGGAGTGGCATGAAGGTAGTGCTTGGATTGCTGACCATTCATCACGACTGAGGTGCTTAATGGGTTTGAGGACTGCGGTAAATCACAGAGAGCTTGAGGAATGTTTTGCCCTGCCTGCAGTCTCCCACTCATCGTCCAGCAGCCCAAGACTATCCCTGACACCCACATCGTGCACTCAGACATATTATGAATCTCTGCCCATGAACTGATAATATGTTTTTACCTACTGTATGGATGAGAAATGGAAAAGTAGACAAAACTCTAAACACAAACACAACTAAAAAACATATGTAATTTGTGAAGAGTGCATGGGCATTTTGATGAAAAGAGTTGGCTGTTTTGTATTGTAACAAACCGGCACATTTCCGTCAGCAAGAGTGGACAAGAACGTTGTCCTGATAAGATGTGTTTTAAATGAAAAAATCCGATGGAGTATGTCATCCCAGATGGATGTGTTCCACTGTAAGATGAGGCACACTTGAGAAGGCAGCATGGAGGTTTTCTTAATCGTCTAATTTGTGCTGCTTCTTCCTTCAGGCTGCTCAGCTGGCTGCTCAGCGGATTATCGAAACACATAATGCATAAGCACAATAGCAATCATGTGCTAGAATGCTTGATAGATACAGAACCCTGGGATGTAAATCACTCAGTTCATGATTGCTACTTTTCTGTTTTTCGGACTCCCTGTGCTCTCCCAAAGTCTCATTCTCTCCTTTTGCTGAATCACTTGCAACTTCACTTCATCTAATATTTTATTTACTACATTAACAGTAGATCATATTAAAAAAGAAAGTAATTGAAGTTGTATTTAGTTGTGTATGCCTATCAGTGTGATTAAATCGAATCATGGTTGATAACAGGTTTTAGAATTATGCACATGGGGGGGAATCGAACCCAGACCCTGGAGGTGCAACGCGACAGTACTAACCACTTAACGTTCTATTCCAACTCCTGTGTCCATGGAGTTTGCATGTTCTCCCTGTGCTTGGTGTGTTTCCTCATTAGAGGTGGATTTGTGCACTACTTACTGCTGCTACTGTATATGGGTGCTTAAATTCCCTTGTACTAAAAGTAATCCTGGAAAACTGGTACGTTTAAGATCAACTTTTTTGGCAACTATGCCAAACTGCAGTCCCAATGAAAGAAAGCACTGTGTGAGGATACTCTGGTTTCCTCACACAGTCCAAAGACATGCATATTAGGTTAAATGGCATTCCAAAATTGCATGCTGTATGTAAATAAGTGTGTGTGTGTGCCCGCCGGTACATGTGCAATGGGTTGGCACCCTGTCCAGGGTGTACCCTGCCTCATGCCCTAATTCACCTGAGACCCTGCGACCTGGTATACAGGATAAAGCGGTTCAGACGATGAGTGAGTGAGAATTACAATAGGTGTTCAAGTCAAACTGGGATTTTTGATTGTCCAGAATAGCAGAGCACACTAATGCACTTATCCTATCATTTCACTACTGCTTGCCTACCATAAAGGTAGAAAGTTTTATCAGTACACCAAAGCCTTGATCCTATTTGAAACGCTGGCCTCTCAGGAACACCTGGGACACTTGTCCCACTCATGTGGAAATGGCTTGGAGCAAGGTCAGGACTGTACAGGGGATGTGGCGATAATTCCCAGCTGAGTTTCTGTAATGTGTTAATGGAGGGTTTGTTCATACACTTTACACAGACATATGCATCTCTTCTGCAAGTTGGTGATGCCATTCAAATTGTTTTAGTGTGGCTAAGTTCTTGAAATCGTCTGTCCATCGGTTTTACACTTTCATTCACAATGCATTTCATCTCAAGTCCTTGTTTGACTTGAACACCCCTCGTATTTGTGTTATTATCATTTAGCGGCACGCTTTCCTCTCTTTAGTCTTGAATAAAAGTTTGGTGAATCTTTCACCTTTCATGGACAATAAAATCGATGTGTATAGGATGCTAGGGGAAATATCTCTTGCTTATTGGAGACTTTTACAGATCTGTGTACATGACACAATTATGTCATTAGTTTTGTAGCAGACTAAACAGAATTATATGCTAAGTGCAAACTAAGGGCAGCCATGGCTTATGGCTGCATCATGAATTAAAACAGCGTCATAACTGTTCACACTTTTTCAGATACACCATATGGCCAAATGTTAGTGGACACTTCACCATCACACTCAAACTTCTGTCCTCAAAGAATGCCTTTGAATGCTGTAGCATTATAATTTCCCTTTATTCCAGCTGAGTGACCCGTTCCAGTTGTAACATGACAATGACTCCACAGAGCCCTGACAAACCCAGACCTCTTCACCCTCGATGGGATGCCAACCCATAGCACGCCACAAGCACACACTCACATACTGTGGTCAATCATACACTAGAGGCCATTTGTAAACACCAGTCAACCAACACAGCAAGTCTTTGGACTGCGGGATGAATGTGGAACACATGAAGGAAACCAACCATGCACAAGGAAATCATACCCCAGATTTGAACCCCCAACCATGGGGGTGCAAGGTGACAGTGCTAACCACTATGCCACTGTGGATCATTCATGCTTTCTTTCATTGGGACTGCAGTTTGACATAGTTGCCAAAAAAGTTGACCTTAAACATACCAGTTTTCCAGGATTACTTTTAGTACAAGGGAATTTAAGCACCCATATACAGTAGCAGCAGTAAGTAGTGCACAAATCCACCTCTAATGCAGCATTGCTCTTAGGACCAAAACAAATACTATGTTATGGGAAGGCTTAAGCGGATTTTCCATAAAAGTGATTTTTCAGATTTGTGCTACAGGTTGTATGGAAAGAATACTAGCAGAGTGCAAAAGTAGGATTCCAAATGTATAGCATGTCACGTCTTGATCTAGCTGCTTATCCAGATGAAGGCCCTGAGGATTGTGGGTACTTATGCTACTTATGTATGGAAACAGTTCCCGCTGTGTTGTCAGGCTGTGGGGTGTTTCTCCTGGAATGGTAATGAGGAGAGGACGATATCTATGGTGGCATTACTTATGTAGTCAAAAATAGCTTATGCTTCATTAACTTTGATGCATTATCAAATTTCCCAGTTGCCACTTAGAGACATTTGGCACTGTTTTGATCTCTCTACTTTTGATAAGAGCTGCCAGACTTTGGGGCTGTTTGGCACATATGTGAAGCCAGTCGCGTTGTATTTCAAAGACGATCTGTTTGATGCAGCAGCGGTTTTGCAGTTGCTGTTTTTTCAATATTTGCCAGAAGGTAAAGGTAAATAAATTGATAAATAACTAATGATGTATGAGGTTGTCCAAAGTATTTGTCAAGATTTGAAAAAAATGGTTTTGACACATTTTAATGACACAATTCAGTCGGTTGCTACTGGAAGCTAAGATTTAATATTCAGCTCCTCTTTTGACATTGACAGCCTAAGCTGTCACACTTAATAAGCTTACCTACATTTAAATATTTTACCAACCAGTTGCTTTCATCATGCATTATAAGTACCTTTTGTTTACTGTAATTTTGCTGCTATAATATGCCACTAATATGAAAAAAAAGAGTCTATTGATAGATGAATAGATCGATTTATTTATGCCAAAGGAAAATTCACACATTCTACTGTACATGCAGGTCTCAGATCTGGTGTGATGAATGTTCTGTACTCATAGGAAGCCTCGTTTAAGCTAACTCTCAGCACAGTTAAAAAGTGCACAAAAACTAATTGAACATTGCAACTAAAATAAAAAAAGGAATAAATGTAAAATATAATGCAAGGTGGCAATGGAGAGGTGCAGTAGGGTGTTAACATATAAGCTGCATACTTGAGTGTATTTTTAATGATTCTGGTTAACAATCTCATTTCATATGTATATAGATTTTAATTACTATTGTGCTATTGTGTACAGTTCTTCTCTGTGTAAAAATATATGCTTCGACATAATCAGGTCTCATGTTTCAAAAGTATTCATTATACTTTAGTTCCAGTGATGTCCAATCAACAGCCCATTCTTCTGAAGACACTATCTTTTACCACCGAGATTAGAATAAAAAATGGTCCATCCATCCATTTTCTATACCATTTATCCTGTGTAAGGGCCTAGAGCCTATCCCAGGGCGCTTAGTTCAAAACCCATCACCGGGCACACATGCTCCCATACCCAGTTAGACACTAAAGGCTAATAATTTGGAAATGACAGTCAATCTACATTGCATGTCTTAGGCCTATGGGAGGACACCAGAGTACCAGGAGGCAACACAAAGCCATGTGCCACAGTATCTCTTCTATACATGAAATTGTATGTGCATAAAATATCTGTAAAATTGCATTATTATGAGAAAATGCTGCATCGAAAGGAGTGAACAGCTTTACAGTAGTACAAGCAGAAACTTAGCAATAATTTAGCACACGCATTTATGTCTCTAAGTGCTTTTTTAATTGTCTGACTAACATGCTTTATGGCTACAAGGCACCATTGTTTGTCCTACCTCTTATGTGTTTCTATTATGGCTCTTATCATACCTGCATCTGGATGTGCATGGCATGCCCTTAAGTAGGAAAGTTAACTTACTGTAATTTAACCTTTTTCCTTCATTAAAAAAGCTTCACTGTACCAGCTGTCATACTTTCAAAATATTTATACTTTTATAAACAATTATGGTGACAGGTCTTACAGTAAAATGTCTCATTATTCATTTTTTTTTTTACGTAAAATAAACAGAACACGATTATAGAAGAAATCTCCCTGACTGACATTAGTGTTATTTAAAGCTAACCAGCTGTCAACCTTTGTGTCACGATATTAAAATCATATTTAGTAAGGCGTAGCATTTAATGTACGCAATTAATTAGGCAATGGGATTGCCACTTGACAGGTTAGAGAAAGCTAATCTAATCTTCGGCAGCCATGATTTTGCATTTAATTGTGGCATAATCATGATATGTTATAGAAAGTGGAACATATTTAATTCCTGGGTATCACAAGCATGTTTAAATCAACAGTTTCACATGTCAGGTGTTGGATCTGTGCCCCTAGCTGCTTGTAGAAATTTTTCTGATTAATCATATATATCAAAAGTCTGAAGCTCCACCTCATTTCTTTATATTTTGATTCCAAAGAGCCAGACTTTTTTGTATTTTTAATGTAGTGTTGAGAAATAGTTCTCTAGGCTTTCTGAAGGATGTTTTCAGCTCTTATTTATTTTGTGACATTTTTGGCTGTTCGGTTCACTCCCTGTATCTGACCAGTTTCACAGGAATGCTTTTTGATTTTTAATTCAAATAATGACATTCATTATTTAAGCATGAACAAAACATCTAACTTAAGGCATTAACCAGTAAGAAACAGGTGCCGAAGATGACAGATGATCAGGCTGGTGATTAGTATACTGCTGATGCTGAATGATGTTGTTGGAACAGACAAGAGGGAAAATGAGGTCACTGCTGAGGTTGTTACATAAACAACCAATTTTTTTATTGTATCTTTAGTCACTTTGCAGCCTGTCGCAGTAAATCATTTGTTTCCATTTCTGTAATTTAATCCACATCATTTAATTGAATTTAATTTGACGAAATGATGGCTGGCTCAAGACCATTGCACCGTACTATATACAGCTTTAAAACAAATAGGAGACCACTGCAATTTACTCCAGAAAACTTCTGGAGTGTCAAGAGGAAGATGGATGGGCTGTTTGCTTTTTTGCAAAAAAATATATAATAATAATAATAATAATAATAATAATAATAATAATAACAATAATAACTGATATAAAGTTACCCAACAGCAATGTGAAAAACTGGTGAGCATGCCAAAATGCATGAAAGCTGTAATTGCATATCGGAGTTCCACCAAGTATTAATGTTATTTAGTCAAAGCATCAACACAATTTGTTTACAAATTATTTGCATTTTTTTTGCATGTTTTATTTCAGTTATTAAAGCTCTGCAAATACTGCATGACCTTGGGTTATTTTGATGTGATGCGATGTTGTCATTTTCTATAAATATAAACTCTAAATAAAAATAGTTATATTTTTTATGTCGGAGAAATATTGTCAGCAGTTCACAAAAATTGTAACAAAACTGTTCATCTCGAAAATACGTGTATCTGTATGCAAAAAAAAAAAAACCAACAACCCTAAAACTAATTATTTTGCAGTGGTCTCTTTTTTTTTTCTTTTTCCAGAGCTGTAAATTCATTGACAATTCAGGACTGCACCCCAAAAATGTCACCCAAAATAGGTTGCCTAAATAGGAATCAATCATTTGTCAATAGTATTATCATAATATTTATTAGAGTAGATGATGATGCAGATGGGTAAACTGATGCACAGGTTCCTAGCTCTGCCCATGAAGCGATGCACCCATCATCCCTAGTGCCCTGGAGTCAGAGTTATGATCCGGGGTTGCTTCAGTTGGTCAGGTCTAGGCTCAGCAATGTTACGAGGCAATAAAAATGAAGTTTTGAATGTGCTGAGTGACCAGGTAAGGAGTTTTCTTTCCCAGATGGCACAAGCATACTCCAGGACAACAGTACCAAAAGCTCAAATTGTAAAAGAGTAATTCTTGGAGCATGACGTTTCATTTTCACACATGAATTGACAATTAATGAGCAAATTATCCATAGCCCCTGGTGCTTAAGAGGCGTTTATTAGAATCTTGATGATTTGGTGAACCATGAACAGTGAGAATCATCTTAATATCTTTTTATGTGCAAGGGCATATACAGTATGCTGTGATCTTCTAACAAAATTAAGAGGGGAATTAAATGGCAATCAATACCAATGCCATATAGCCATCTTTCCAAGGAAACATCTCTGCAGTTCAGCGCTGATTCAAAATGACAAGATGGGGTCATCACATTCGGTGCTGTATAGTTCAAACACCTCTTCACTGTTGCAAGAGGATCTGGTGAAATGCCTTTGGACTGGGGAATTGCATGCTTCAAGCTTTCTATATTAGAGGAGTTTAATTTAGGATTCAGGATAAAACTTTGCAGACTGTAAATCAAAGGACTAGCTGGTTACTCTTACACAGCTTTGCGATGGGTCATAGTGGTACTGCAGTTCAGTCCTAATGTGTTTTGTGCATTTGGATATCTGTTCGTGATCTTTGATTGAAAGAATCTATGATTTATGATCGCCTGCCTTGACATTTGTTGTGGGAGGTACTGCAGGGGTACAGGGTCCATCTGTACAGGACCATTGCTCTGTCTGTGTATGAGTTCTGTCCACATATGTGCTGTTAATATAAACCAATATTATATGGGTATCAGATGCTGTCCAGGGTGTGTTATGTCTTCCGTATGTGTGGTTTGTGGTTTATGTACAGGATATAAAGATGCAGCTAAGTAGAGAAGTGTTCATCTTAGTAGTAAGACCCCTGTTATTTTGAAGTTGATGTTACTCTCTTGGCACTAATCAAACCTCTTACTTGCACTCAAACATTTTGCTGCTGAGTGTGAAGTGCCTGGGATGAAAATCGGTACCTCCGAGTCTGAGCCTATGATGCGCCAGAAAAGAGTTGGATGCTCCATTAAGATGTGTTCCTTTAGGAAAAACAAGCTTGTTTTTCGCATGATCTACACTGAGATTTCTATTTACAACTACAGCATGCTGAGCAT
>JAOVVB010000030.1:13066159-13078186 GCA_028570985.1 Heterobranchus longifilis | reverse complement strand
TCAACGCGGGAATGAATGGCGCATTGCCCAAGTGCAAGTTGATCTTGGAGCTAAACTATTTGCTTTGGGTGAAAGCGACATCTAGCGATCATTGTGTGTCAGCGACAGCTTCCTATTCAAAACAATAGGCGGTCAAATGATCACTGAACCGCGTTATAAGTAGGTGACACTGGCGCGGAGCTTCTAGTGTTAAGTGTCCGAGTGGCTGCAGTACTTCCTGTATATTTTGAGTGACAGATGCCTCGTCCAATCAGCTTTAAGAATCAACAAACCGACAGGGGTAGATTTAGCTTGTGAATAAAATTCTTATCGCAGATTGGAAAAGACATCAGTCACTCAAGACATACGTACTGTTAAATCAAATTTATTTTTAAAGCACATTTATTTAATTCTAAAGAAGAAATTAGATGGACGCCTTCAGCATTCCTTTACAATGTAGAAAGAAATTAAAATCAGGAACAATCATGGAGTTAGAAAGTGACCCCAAACTTTTGAACGGTAGTGTACCTCTCATAGCATGTTGGTAAAATTGACAATTCACGTCCCTCAAGAATCTATGAGCAAACATACTGTAACATCATCGATAGCAAACAGAGTTTTTGATGACCCTGAATGACAGTTCCTGAGTAGGACCAATAACTCCATGGCTAACAGAGAAGGCTGAGTTTATTTCTTTGTTATTAATTCATGAACACAGCATATGGACTTTAAATTTATATTAATATGAGTATTGGCTTAATGAATATTGGCTTAATGGTGTGACTGGGAAATATAATGTTTGTCTTTGGTGGATTGACAGACAGTGTCCACATGCAAAACAAAACACTTGTGTAAAAAAAAAAAAAAAATGCCTATGGCTGCAAACTTGACTGCCATTCAAGTGGCCAAAACAAATTCGCATACTCCAAACTTCCTTTTTAGGTTCTTTAAATTTTAATCATTGAATGCGTTTTTGAGTAGGTGACAGCATTCTTGATTAATAATGTAACCACTTTGAGTGATTTAAAAGAAAAGCACCCGCAGCATTAGTAAAAAAAAAGCTGCTTTCTGTTGATGTCACTACAGAATAATAGCGAATAATAAAATCCACCATACATCACTAAAAAAAATTTACAGTTAATACTAATGACTCTAAAACCGTTCAGGTTTGGGCTCATTTAAGTAGCATTGACCGATGCCTTTGATTGCATTCTGTAGATTTCGTTAACTACAACACCATCATGCTTTCATTTAAATTTTATCCAGGATCTCTTACCTGTCTGTTCTCATTAATCTCACATACAAGGGAATGCCTCGGATGCCAGCAGTGCATTTATACATTTTATACAACAATTAGTTCTGTCCAAGCAGTCTGATTGGACGAGAGCCATTGTGAATGTGCTGATAATGGACAGTAACAGCACTGGAATGTATAACTACAGTATATGTATTACTTTGTGTCATATATTCTAAAAAACGGTGAAAGGAAGCCTGTCTGGTCCGCACTACTGTTAAGATGGGAGAGCAACTGCCTGCCAAAACCTACTGTAAGCACTTTTAACAAGAAAACACATCTGATAACTTCATGTCATCTGAAACAACACTTTGACTCTCGCTTCTAAGTTGTGCAAATAGCCTTTAAACCCTGAGTGTTGTTCTGTTCATGGCTAACAGACGAGAAAGCTAACTAGCTTCTAACACAAGGCTAAATCCTGAATCCATTTCTAACCCCTGATCAGGAACAAGTGCACCCTAACATGACCTACCCTCTACCTTACACTCTACATAGCACATTAGCTTTCCATTTAACACTATTCGAGGTTCCACCCTAAAACCTCAGATGTTTGATATTGTAATGCATAAGAAGTGTAAATATAAAGCAAATCTTGTAAGTTTCTCAGAACTGTCCATCACCTCTATGGGTTATTCTCCTCACATTTTGGCTACATAGTACTAGTAAGAATTTATAACTACTGTATTTTCACCTCTGTTAATTACACTAACTGGCAGTCCCTGTCAGGTAACTGTCGGCCATAAGATCTGTAAGTTGCAATTAGTTAGTGAAAAACTGTTGATAATAAATGATAAACAACACTCAAGTTCGTGCTCTACCCTTGTGCCTATGATCATATCACAGCCATGCTGAAATTCAAGCACAACAGCACTCCCCTGTGTGATGTTGTTTAACCAGGAAAAATGTGACAAGCTTAACAAATTGTAGTTCTCATTTAAAGGTTCCATATTTGAGTATTTCCTTAATAAGTTAACACATGTCTCAGAGGTCCCCCAAATTGTGTCTTTTAATGCTCCAGCTGAAGTAACCTCATATAGAAAATGAATAAATGTCAGATAATGCATTTGTCATACCTTCACAACCTCTGCTTCAATTTTCATGCAAACACACTGTTCGACAATTGAGCAGGGCCAGGCGAAGCTGAGCAACAAGCCAGAGGAAGGTAACTCCTTAAATGACATCACAGTAAGAGACAAAAAATCTTTAACCTTAGGTAAACACAAAAATGGTAAAAGGTTAGAAAGCAATTTATGCAATGTATTTTGTTTTTTTAAACCTTCACTGAAGGCCCACTTGAATTTTGCATAATATTTTTTACCTTGAAGACATATGTAAATCATGTGTCCAAATTGAGTCTCTCGTGATATGTATGTGAACCATCATGACTGGTCTAAGACCAGGAGAACAGTGCTTGATTGAAAAATTCTTCCAAATTGGTACTGTTGCGTTTTTTTTTGTTTTTTTTTTTAAGCCACCCATCCACTTAACTCCACACTCATCCTGATATCATTCTGATCTAGAATGCATCATCACGGTCTGTGATTAGGCATGCCATCACCGTCCTCGCCTGGTGCACATGAATACCAAGTGCTGTCTTGCTTTGTTAGAATTTGCCCTTCAATATGTTTTGACTTCATAGTGCAAATGACGACAGGTTAAAAAGCTTCCCTTCAGCAGATTCCTTTACAGAGTTCATCTTAGGGAGATTTAAGATGCATGGACTGTCTCCCTACACACTGGAATAAAGTCATATTCATATTCATAAGTATTTATTTGAGAAATAATTTGCAAAAGCGATTTTAAGGGAATTTTACTGCTGTAATGTAGATTTCCCAGTATCAGGTAAATTAATGAATCAATATATTAAGGAAATGTTATTTATATATTAGATAGCTTTTCTTTTACACTGTCATCAAAATATGAAGTAAATTGTAACATTTATTTTTATGAAGTAAGTAGGTTTTACTTTTTTTATTCACCATTTTCAGTTAACTACTGAGGTTATATGACTTACTTTAAATATGTACAAGCTGAGAAGTAATATAATAATAATATAAAAAAGAATAAATATGAATATAACATTATTATTAATATTATAATTAAAATAAATATTAATACTTATATTATATATAATATATAAATATAATAATAATAATAATAATAATAATAATAATAATAATAATAATAATAATACAGTGATTTGTGAAAATGTATTTGCAGTGTGTCTGAATTAAAACAGTTCTGCAGAGCTGTTGGTCAAAATTCCTCTCTTCGCAGTGAAACGTTTGATTTCGGTTGTTGCCGCCACAGATGACACAATCAGTTCATTAGGTTTATTATGTATTTAGGCTTTTTCCTTTTTCCAGGTTTTCTTTTGTGTAACATAGAACGTTTGTTTGATGATCTCAATCATTTAAGTGTCAAATATGCAAAAAATAAATAAAATCAAGAAGGGGCAAATACTTTTTCACAGCACTGTACAAGCAGGCAAGCATAATTACCATGTGAATTTAACATGGGCCGAATAGTGCTGGTTAGACAACTGGGTCAGAACAATTACAAAACAGCAGGTCCTGTGGGATGTTCCCTGTTTGCAGGATTTAGCACCTACCAAAATTGGTCCAAAGAAGGACAACAAGTGAACCAGTGACAGGGTCAAGGGGTGTCTAGGGTTCCATGATTTATGTGGGGAGCAAAGGATAGCACATCTGGTCCAATCCCCAGAAAGACCTACTATAGCACAAATTGAAAAAGTTAATGATAACTGATTTAGAAAGGTGTTAAAATGCACAATGCATTGCAGTTTACTACAGTATGTACAGTATAGAGGTTTTGCAGCTGTAGACTAGTCGGAGTGCCCATGATGATCCTGTCCACCACAAAAAGCACCTCCATGGAACAGTGAAAAAAGGTAATATGGTCTGGCGAATCATGTGTGTGTGGGTATCACTTACCAAAGAAAGAGATGGCACCATGATGCATTATGTGAAGAAGGCAAACTGGCAGGGACATTGCAATATTCCGGGAGTTCATGCCTTGATGGATGAGAGCTGTGTTGATGGCTCAAGGGGGGCTACATAATATTAGTCAGTGGCTTTGATGATATTGCTGATCTGTGTATGTTTATACACTTTTGGTTTTCAGTTAACAAATTACAGATGCACTTGTTTGTGGACTTAATTTCAATTTAATTCAATTGTATTTATATAGCCCATATTATATAAGACATTATGACAGTATTTTTACTTTACAGCAAAGTTCACTTTTGCAGGGCACCAAATATTGACAATTTTCTTTAAAGTCGTTTTCATTATTACACACTTTGTAACATTGCATAAAATTTCATAAATTGAACGTTATTAAAAGCTAATGTATTACTGTCATAATCTCCTCCTTTAATGGGGACATTATTGTTTTATATAGACTTTGAACTATATAAAACCACAGAGAAGATTAACTCTAATTGGAAAATGATACTGCCAAAGAAAATGACTGTGAATTCATTGAATGCTTCACTGGCCTAATTAGACAACCTACTGTCATGTTTCTAGTATCATTGTCAGCTCAGAGAAAATGCTGCCATTGCCCCTGTCATAATCTCTCACCTCTTTCCATGGGAACTTTAATATTTCAAAGAAGTGAAAAAAAAAAAGAAGGGAAAAGTATCTTATGACGAAACATTTCGATCCTGATGGGACTGGTCTCTTTGAGGAAAACAATGCCTCAATCCACAGGGCAAGATGGCTCAATGAATCTTTTAATGAATATGAAAATGATGTAATTCATAGGCAATGGCTTTCCCCTAATAATAAGCTCTCAATCCATCTATGGAACATTTTAATTTTTTTAGTAAGAAAAATGGTGTTCCTTACCTTACCACAGTTTCATGTAGGAAAATATATAATATGAAAACACATTTATCAACAATTGAATAATTTATTTTAAAAACTTTAATTTTAAAATAATAATAAAAAAAAATGTTGTAAAAATTATGATATTTTGAGCCAATAGCAGATACCACTCTCATTCACTCACTCACTCATCATCTGTACTGCTTTTTCCTGTATACAGGGTCGCTGGGGCCTCGAGCCTATCCCAGGAGACCCAGGATTAATAATCAGTATACCTAAAGTAAACCTAAAGTTTTAAGCCTTTAATTCATCTGTATGCAAAAAAATAAATAAAAAAAACTTACTATACAGATAACTACTCAATGAGAATAATTTTTTCAGTACTTACAGTACATAGCCTAACAATTTTTTTTTTGAAGCATAAATTAAATGTAATTAAATGAAAAAGTAATTATAAAAAATATATATTTAAAAAAACTTTTGCTTATAGTACCTCCGCTTGAAATGCCATTGGAATATATTTTACAAATTGTATATCTCTGCAATTCTCCAAGCACAGTCAACATTTTTTTTGACAAACCACATATACACACATGGTCTCGATTTCAGAAGATATTACAGTATAGCCCAACAATTGAATCTTTCCTGAATGAACATCTTGGTACTATAGATTGCTGTTAAATGCAGCCAGCAAAAGATTGATGGGACTCAACAGATAAAGGTTGGCCACTGGCATCGGTGAATGCCATCTTATTTCTTGATAGGCCAATGCCAGTTACTAAGGCAATATCATTTGGTACCGATGATTGATTGGTGCATCACTGTTATTTATTATTCATTTTGCAAATGCTGATGACATATTCAAGATATTAAATATTTTCAGCTCAAACGTCTGTTTATATGCTGGACTAGCCAGACAGGTGAGAACATGGATCTTATTAAATGCTTGTCAAAACAGAGGAGCGTGAGGTGTGATTATATCCAAGCTTCATGGCATTTTCAAACTAAACTTACACTGTCCAGCTATTTTTCTCATGTTTATTGGTTCACTTTTTTTTTTTTTTTTTTTTTTTAATAAAAGATATCCTGCATATTATGAGCATAGTCCAAGTCCTGGGTTTGATTCCCGCATCTGGTCTATGTGTGTTTGCCTGTTCTTCTTGTGCTGGGTGGGTTTCCCCCAGGTTCTCCAGTTTCCACCCACAGCCCAAAGACAGGCAGACTAGGCTAACTGGCATTCTCACCATAGTTAGACTTTAGAGGTTCCTAGATGGATGGATGGATCAGATGTTTTGGCTGAGAAACCCATATTACCATGTAGAACAGGTCTATTAGCAGACCCTATCAGTTTTTGGAAGTATATTAATTTTGATGGTTTGCTGAATTTTTCATTTCTTTTAAGTAGATTTATCTACTAATATTATTCCAACAATGCTTGATACACCAAATGTATAATTCTTCTCTTCACAAGGATAATCTTGTGCTTGCGAAGTAGAATCTATAAGTACATACTGGAAATACTTTACATTCTTGATATATACTTGGCTGCCTCCACATTATTTAATATCACATAATTATTTGCATTTTCTTGGCTTGCACTTTTAAGCCTAATTAAAATTGACAATTTTAGAAATTCACAGCATCTAAGATTCTAGTTTATGATATGGACATGTTAGCTGGGATAATAAAAGCCACTAACTCATAAATTTAACCTATGCTTCAAATTGCTCCAACTTGTTAATGTTTATAGATTGTCCCAAATCTAAACTGCTCAAATATTTGCAAAGGAACACCCCAATATATTCCTATTTTTACAGGATTTTTGTTTATTAATGGTTAGGAATAATAGACACTAGAAAAGAAAGCTGTTCTACTATGTACAGTAATTACATTATAATGCAGTGTTTCAAGAAAACATCACACACACACACACACACACAAATAAATAAATAAATCCTGGGTCATGCTTCACCATGTGTGTTTTTGGTCCTTGCAGAAATTAAGCTGTTTTTCCAGGAGGTGCCGTGGGAGGCACGTACCTGACCTTAAGAGGCTCTCCCTAATGTGTGAAACCTTAGCAGGAGCAGAACAGTGCTCTCCTATTTCATTAGAAATAAAAATGTACTTGACTTGAGCTGTGATACAGAGACATCACCTGCTGCTAAGGAGTAATCTTTAAACCCACTCATTTATTTATCTGACTCACTTTAAGCTTTGAGTCTTCTGGAGTTAGCTTTTTATGAAAAACTTTAGAAAAACATAAACAAATATATTAAAATAACATAATGTTATATTTGCCCTTTCCTTTCTATACACACCATTGTCTTGTCTTTTTTATCTTTATAAACTAATAATCAAGCCACAGATCCTTTCTACTGGTTTGCATATCGAATTTCTAATGCGAGAAAACTTTATCTTGTCTATAGAAATTTGGATCCTTGATTGTCAGACCTTGTACAGTATATACGGTGGGTATAGAAAATGATCACTCCCTTTAAAATATTCACATGTTGTTGCTTTGCAGCCTGAAATGAAGAAAGACACAGTTTTGATTTTATCCAGCTGTGTTTACTCAGTCTAACTTTCAACATCCAAGTGAAGGAAATATCACCAGTATGTCAACAACAACAACAAGAAGAAATAATAAAAGTTTTAATTAAAAACAGAATCACTGATTTGGAAAAGAATCACCCCACCTAAAATGAGTTGTAGATTAAATCAAGTGAAGGTTGTCAATGGCACACTAAGCTTTGCACAGCTAGACGTTGCAATATTTACCACTCTTCTTTCTAGAACTTAAGTTAAGATAATTTGATGGTGGCTGTTCGGGGACTGCAGTCAGAGGGCATCAGATTTTCCTCAGGAATTTGATTGTATTTTGCCACATCCATTTTCCAAGCGCTCCAGTCCCTGCTTCAGAAAAACACCCCCCATAACAGAAAATTACCATGCTTTACTTGTCGGAATGGCATTATTTGAATGATGAGTATTGGATTTCCACCAGACATATTGTTTGGTATTGTGGCAAAATGATTCTATTTTAGTCTCATGACTACATGTGGTCTTTCTTGAGGGGTGGCTTTTTTCTTGTAACCACCCCATAAAAGGCACATTTGTAGAGAATTTGTGATATTATTGTCATGAATTACCGCAACTGCTTCAGAGTTGCTGTAGGCCTCTTCGTAGCCTCTCTGACCAGTTTCCTCCTGGCTCTTTTATCCAGTCCTAATCCAGTGAGGGTCTGTGTTGTACCAAATACCTGCCACTTCACTGTGCCTCTAGGCAGTAATAAAGCTTTTCAAATGTTTTTGTATCCATCTCCTGACCTCCGCCTGTGCACAACTTTACCCCAGAGATCTTTTGGCATACCTATACACTTACATTTAGGCATTTGGCAGATGCTCTTATCCAGAGCAACTTACAAAAAGTGCTTTAAAGCACTTCAACCTATAGTTGAGTGTTTGCTTTAGTTGCACTACCAGGGACTGAAATGCTCCATTTTTTTCATGCTGAGCTAATCAAATTGACCACATCTGATCACAGTTAAAAGTCAAATGGCCTTGTGTGCCATTGAGAAGGTGATTACTGTAGCTTCACCTGATTAAGTTTACAAGTCATTTTAGTATGGGGTGATCTTTTTACAAATCAGTGATTCTGTTTTTATTTTTATTTTCTCTTTTTTTCTGACATGTTGGTAATATATCTTTCACTTGGATGCTAAAAGTTGCACTGAGTAAACACCGCTGGATAAAACAAAGGGTGTCTGTCTTAATTTTAGGGTGCAAAGGAACAAAATGTAAATATTTTAAAGGGGATATTTTTAAGGGAGATTTTTTTCTACACCAACTGTAAATATACTGTAAATTACAGATCCTACTGAGTGGTCTTCATCTTAATGTAACTCAGTTGTGTAGCATTCTATTTAAGAACTATATACAGTAAGTCCTTTTCATTCCCATTATTTCATTTCAACCCTGCATGTCTCTTTCAGCAACATTAACAGCTGATTAGTGATTTCTTTACTTTCCTCACATTGTGCAGTAGATGCTACCTTCTTCCTCTTAATAATTATTAATTTTCTCTGAAAATGTGCTGGCTAATTAATCATTAGCACCAGTCTGCGTGTGCTATCTTGTTGACTACATAATCACAGGACATGTAAAAAGACAGCACTCCATGTTCTTTCTTAGATGTATTTAATACAACGCTCTATTTTCTACAGCAGATTAATGGGTAAATTTTTTTTTTAAAAAAGCTTTGAAATGGTGAAAAGTAAACAGAATGAATGGTAACAGGATATGTAGGTAATTTAGATTTATTATCTATAATATTAAAAAAGAATGAAAAGCAGTGTTTCTACTTCACAAGGACACGAAGGAAAGAAGCTAGGAATATGAAAAAAAAATGTCAATCAGCTGCCAATACTATACAAATGAATGAGATATGATTGATTGTCTAATATATGTGACTGTCAGGGATAAAAATGGTTTGATGGCTATTTAAAAGATGATTTATAATTACTTCCTTAATGTTGTAAGACAAAGATGGTTCAATAAAAAGTTGGTGATTTGTGTTCAAATCGCAGAAATGATACAGACTTTTGTGTCCCATTAATGCACATTACTATGCAGTTCTTAAATTCCTACCTGACTGCACTATTGTAAACAGTCTTATTCCCAGTAAACAGTCATTACAGAAAACAGAATACAGATACAGAATAGACACCAGTGCAAACGTGAGAGCAAGACTGAGGTAATAAAAGTCAATAGAGACTAAAGTAAAAAAATATGACTGTGAACTGTAAATAGGGAATCTGTTATGAAGGAGAACTACGTGTATAACCAAGAGACCATCATTACCGAGAATCCCAGTGATGTCCCCAGGCAAAGGATTTCCCAAGTCTGTCAGTAGAGCAGCACCAGCTCCAGGGAATCGTGTGGGGTCTTTGCTTTTGAGATTCTCTCCCCAGCACATTACAGCATAGAAGACAATACTGGCCACCACTGATTGGTAGTGAGAAGTCAATGCCACTGGCCTGAAATGAATGATGTGGGGGGATAGAGACTGTGATTGAGAAGGAGGGGAAGTGAGAAGTGGACAGGCACTAGTAAAAGTTTTGGCAAGGCAGTCAAAAGTGGTGTAGAACTGGTTTAACTCATATTATTACCTTGCAGTTTCTCTAAGTTCCATCCTTAAAGGCCTATCTCCACCATGAGACTCCAGCAGCACAATCCACTAAGTGCTCTTGAAACAGTCCCTCAGGATCTCCTTAGCCTCAATAGACAATTCCCTGTATGTATGTGTTCTTGGTTCTTGGCTGGCTCCAAATACAGGGCTTGTACTGGGGGCATAAGTAGACCAAGTTGTGATCAGATTTTCCCAGTGGGAGTAAGGGGGTGACTATGTAAGCTTCCACACTGGCATACAGCAGATCTAATGTGAGAGTAGAATCCAGCATCACATGATTAAAAAGTCACCGAATATCGCTACAAAGGCATCAAGGTGTTGTGTTTGCAGTCTCACAATAGTTGAGTGAATGAAGTAACATACTTTGTCTGCACCTGCCCTTAGCGCAATGTAAACACAAAGAATAATGATGTGCAAGAATACTGGGAGTGTAGTATGGTTGAAGTATCCTTGCTAGAAGTTCAATGACCCTACAGCATTATATCCTTCACAGTTACATAACCTTGGTTATACTATATGATGTCAACAAACAGAGCGTGCCCTCCTCCTTTGCACTTACCGCATGACTTACCATCTCTGTCCACCCCCATCCGCTATGTTGCCGGTTAGCCATGTTTCTGTAAACCACATTACAGTACATTGCATTCCCAGTAGATCTTCTGATCACTGACCAAGGACGCTTGCCCATCCATCTTGTTGGCAAAGCCAGTTCACATTCCCCATAAAAAGTGAAGGAATAGAGGGCTTGTATCTCCACCGCTTAGCAGTTAGTTTAGCATTTATTTTAGCACCAGTCTTCAATACCTTTGTCATAATTCTTCTCAGACACAGGGCACAGTGGCGGTGTGTCTGTTTTGTTTCAGTACGAGAAGTTCTTCTCTAGAATAAACAAGAAGATTACAGCTACTGTAGAGTGCTTAAACGTAGATGCCATATCCATAGGACATGTAAAGAGCAAAATAGTAAAAACAAAATTAGAGAAATAACCCAAAAGAAAGAACACACAGAGGGAGCTACTGGGCAGGTTGCCACTTGCGTCGGAGCTGGAAGTAGAAATAGGAAACATTACAATTATAATGTGATCTTCATTCATTCAAAATTATCACAATGTTACAACACCAAAACAAGTCAATACTATTATTTGTTTATAGCATTTATGCAAAGTTACTGCCATGGCCAAGAACATACTGCAGCATACCATTCAGTCTACAGAGAAATATTGACTGCAGTCTATCTTAACCCCAGAACTGCACAATTACAGGACACTAAAGCAAGTGGGAAAGATTGTTCCCAATCCCTCCCACCCTGGAAACAAGCTTTTTTAAAAACTCCTCTCTGGAAAGAGGCTGCATATCATCACCAAACTTACGCTGCAGTAGAATAGCTTCCTTCCAACTGCAGCTGCCCAAATGAACAAGGGCCAAGACTGCCAGTGACTTTTTAAAAAATGCTTCCAAAGATACTCAATACACACTTACACAATATATGGATTCTGCCATATCTCAACCTGCCTGTTTTTGCCCACTGTACTGCCTTTTTTAATTTATCATATGTACAGTTATATGAAAGAGCATAGACTTGTTACATATTTTTATCCTTATTTTAAAATATAACTCTACAATTTGGACAAAATGTACAATCCCTGACAAAAGTCTTGTCGCTTATCCATTTTGTAGAAACACCTGCTATCAACCTGACTTTTAATTAATCAATTGG
>JAOVVB010000030.1:12991187-13002734 GCA_028570985.1 Heterobranchus longifilis | reverse complement strand
GTTTAGTTGTTTTGAGCTGAATTCCGTTTGTTGTTCTTAGAAGAAGAAACTCGCGCGTTCTCCAAAAAGCGCAAAAAACGGGAAAAAAGGCGAAGCCAAATAGTATGAAGATGTAAAAACTAGTTGCTATTAATATTATTATTGTATAAACGAAAAAGCTATATAATTTAAACGCTGATACAAACGCGAAACTTTCGCGGCAACGATACGAAAACAGGAAGTCAGTATCAGGAAACCGTATCAGGATCCCCGCTTGTTTTTCAACCTTGGATCCATGGTCGGGTGGATTTGAAGTTCCGCATTGCATTGCAAGTGGTAAGAGCATCCAGACAGAGAAACATCTTTACATATGGTGGTACATATGTGTTTGAAGCTTGCTCTGGCAAAGACATCACTGTACCAAGAAGAGTACTCGAGTTACATGACTAACAACTTTGTGCAAACACAGACTGGAATCAGATGCTTTTATTTAGTCTGATCAGTAAATCACCACACTGAGAGCTGGATTACTAAAGATGTATCTCAATATTGTCTGGAAGCTCTAACCACTCAAATTGGATTTCAAACTGTCCACTATGTCCCTTGCAATTAGGGTGAACATTCATCCGGATTTTGTCCAGACAGTCTGGTTTTCCAGCCCTCTGTCCAGGCTGCTGTTTTTTGCTCATGTGTCCTCACTTCTGACCCTCTGCCACCACGTTGCATGCATCATAAAAAAACTCCGCCCTTTCTCTTTCGTGACTCCGATAGCAACTGCGCAAATTAGTGCCTGTTATTGAGCAAAAATATTTTATATGACAAAATGAAAACCCTACCTGGTGTCCAGAGCACCAGTTTGCTAGCAAAGGCAGAAAGACAAATATCATGGTTTGTTCAAGCTCTGCCGCATTGTCATTGATGTGAGTAGCAGAGGTAAAGGTGCTTTAGAGCGGCACACAGCTAGAAAACAACACAAGGATAACACTAGCTCTGCTGTGCACTCTTCATTGACATTGTTTTTGCTCCATTAACAACTACAGTTAATGATAAAATCACCGCTGCCCAGCTGACCAAATTATCTCACACTGTGAAACATCACCACTCTTACAGGAGTTTAGATTGCTGCAGAAAGATTAACAGAGAGGTTTATGAGGACTCCATGGTGCTAAAGCCCTCATCCTAGGCAGAACTAAAGGACAACTGTTGTGTACCAATGTATTAGCCCCATATTCCATAATTACCTGTGCAAACAGCCAAAAAGGAAACTATCTGCATTTTTCTCTTACTACTGATTCTTCAAACAAGGGTGCAAGTACTGTAGTTGCTTTCCAATAGTCCTCAGACATGTACTGCTTAACTTTTACAGTAACATTGAAGCCATAGCCAGCTGGTTAATGTCAAAGCTAGACACAGCTGGTCTAGAACTGAAAACCGTGACTACTCGCACAGCAGATAAAGCCAGTGTTGATTATTCAACCTACATGGCGAATGAAAGGAACCATCTAGAGGACGATTCAGTCAAGGCAGAGGTCCAAGTCTGCATCATAGAGATATACCACAAATTCAGGGCCAATAAGACACTCCTGGAGGAAGCTAGAAAAGGTGTGAAATACAGGTGAGAAGTTATCCATGTCAGTTGCCTCATTAAAATAGTAATAATGTTTGTTACATTTTACAGTATATCGACGGAATCACGGTTAAAGGAACTGAGTGGTGACAATGTTATTGTCTCATCCCGCAACTACTTTTCACTTTGTTCTTTTGTAAATTTTGAATCCGTCTTCATTTTTTACCCTTTGTTCTTATTTTTGGACACAAGTGTCCTGCTCATGAGTGCCATGCAAGTGGTCATCCTACTCTCAATATACCACAAAACTTTAAGTCAAGAACAAGCAGGAACGCTGATACCCCCCATTGTAAAGGAGTTGTTCTATATATATATGTTCTATAGGTAGTGATATGACCTGAAGTGTGAGATGTTATATCTCCGTTCCTAATTGTCTTCTTGTTATCTGTCTCTTGTTATAATTCTCCAACATTTGATGTCACACAACACAGGGTCTCCCGTGACGTTACCACAGCAACCAATACATATACTGTTGGTTGACAAGGTGGCGGATTTGGGCTGCCAGTCTGAACAGAACCAGTGTGGGCAGTCGGTCTGAAAGATCAGATTTGGGAAACAAATCAGATTTGCTTACAGTCAGAACAAAGTATTTGTGACATTTTTGTCTTAGCTATGAGAAAGACTGTAAAACCCTTCGGCATGTGGTGAAGACCTGAAAACCATCCAATGAATCATCAGCACTCAGCTGCCCACTACTGAGGGCATTGAAAAGAAACAATGCCTGTATAGGTTTGACAGGTGTTCTCAAAGACGCCTCTTACCCGAATCATTGACTATTCATGCCTTCCTCTCATCAGGCAGGCGCTACAGGTGCCTCACTACCTGAAGAAACAGATTAGCTGTATCCTTGTTTCTATACTGAACAGTTGAACATGGTTCAATAACAACTATACTTATAGACTGTGTCTTCATCAATACTTCACCACTTATGCATCTTTGCACTGACTAAAACTTTTGGCTCTCCTGTATTTTTCATCGGTATCTATTCTGTACAAACTGTACCTCTATACTAATCCCTGTATGTACATACTGTATTTATATTTTTCTCATCATGTAGTCTTCTTTTTTCAATATATACTACAAACAATATCCTATTTATAATACCTATTGCACCTTATGTGTATATGGAATCCATATCCTATACATACGACTCCCGCAGCCTTTGAAACCTTGCTATTTCATGTATTATAAATGTGCCACATTTATACATTTATAACATCTGGGTAGATGTTAAGGCATTTTATTGGGCTTGTACATGTACTTTGCAAAATTGCAATGAATTTAAATCTAATTTAATCTAATGCAATGTAATCTTATTCAATTTCATCTAATGTAATCTAATGTGTCAATTCCACTAATATAATGAAGTAGGCTATATAGGGTATTTAAGTTGCCAATCAAGCATAGTTAGCCAAATGTCAACTTTAATCAACTACATCTAAATAACAAATGAAAGTACTGCCCTGAATAAACAGCCTTTCTTATTGCATCAAATGATGTCATGGCAATCTTTGGTAATGCTAACTCTAATATTAACTCTAACTCTGCTCTGGCCACTGGAGAACCTGGTCACATGGGCGAGAACAGTACTGTAGATAGGAATGGAAGTTTAAAATAAAAAAGAGGGGAAAAAGAAAAAAATCACCCTGAAGATTGCAATATCTTGACTTATGCATTTTTAAAAATCAAATGTGCATATAAAAAAGATTGACCTTATGACTTTAATATTGGCATTTTATTTAAGAACTTTATTCAAAGGTTAGGGTTCAAACGATGGTCCATTAATCCATCCGTGTTTGCACACAGATAAATACCAAGCAGCAAACCCATGGGTATCAACATCACCACATATTAAAATGAATCTAATTATTAGTATTGAAAAAAATGACATCAGACCTATTTAATTTTTGCCTAGGCCAGTTTGGATTAGCCCTGTACTACAGACTCAGCTACCAACCAAACCCAGTCAGCCATATCCAATTAAATGATAGGTCTGGGGGAGAAAAAACTAGTCCAGCAAACTTTTCGCCTACAGTCTCTCCCTCTCTTGCACTTTGTCAGCCTGCTTCTCTAAGCTGTAGTCACGCTCTGTAGACAGCTGATTAATGCTCTCTACACCATGTGCAGAGCAAAGCTCATTGGACTCCACCTCCAAACAGTGCTGCGCAGACACGAAAGCAGCTTAAAAAGTGCGAGGGAGAAGAGCAAAGCGACTGTAGGACTAGACATGGTCAGACTGATGCCATTTCCTCCATTAGAAATATACACCCAAACAAAAGAGCACAGAGACACAGTACTCCAACGCATGCTGTGTTCACTCATCCAATGCTTCTTATTTCTATCTGGAATTACAATTTATTGATTTGTACATGTGGTTAAATTCTAAGCACATAGGTATGCATTTATCCAAGGCTCATTGGATATGCCTTTGTAATGCATTATTTTTCCTCCCACACAGTGAAGAGGGAGTGAGAGAGAGAGAGAGAGAGAGAGAGAGCAGCTTAGATGATTTCAAATGCTTCCACATGCACTAATGGTATAGATAATAAGATATGCAATTGCATTGATGGCATTTTTATGTTTGAATCTGCACTGTAAAACCTGACACTTTTTTTTCTTCTGCTTTGTCTATTTTATCTTACAGGTCACCACATCAGTTCACTTGATCCGCAAAATTTGGCACAGGTTTTATGCTGAACACCCTTTGTGACACAACCCTGCATTTTTCAAATGGTTTGGGACCAAGCAGTGGCTAGGTTGTATGCACTGTAACATTAAAAGTCCTGTTAAACATTAAAACAACCAACAGGGGCAACCTGGAGGTGGTGGGGCTCCAATTACTGATCCTGAGCTTCAACTGCCCCAAAAACCTGACACATTATACAGTATTACTAAAATTACCTAAATTAATAAAGATCTTAAAAGGATAATGACTTGAGTATACTTCATTTATTATTTATTATACTCACTTAAACCCACTAAGTTATGTTTAAAGAAAAATGAAATCCAGTGTTCTGGTTCATCTTCGAGTTGGTAAGTGGAGGTGAGTTCAGGACTGTGATCTCAGGTCAGTGTGCAGGAACAGGGTTGGACCTTTTAGTTCCTGCAAAGGAAAACAGTAATGCTAAAGCATACAAAAACACTCTACACAATTAAGTAAAAATGTGATTTCAGTGGTGGCTCAAATGGTTAGTTTTCTGTGTTACAGATTCAAAAGTCAGGGGTTCAATGTTGGGTCCTTAAGCAAGACCCCTAACCCTCTCTGCTCCAGTGTGCTGTATCAAGTGCCAAACCTGCATCCTAACAAGAAATTCATTTGTGACAAAAAAAGGTAAAAAGATCCCCATATGGGTATGATAGTCAGGTGTCTGTATACTTTTGGCTATACATTATATATATATAAGTAATATATAGTCTAAGTAACCACTTTCTCCTAGAAGCTGTTTATCCTAGCCAATCTGCCTAGCCTACTGTCGTGAATACAAGGAGTATATGAGAAATTTACCTGACACCTAATCCTAGCCCTAGGATCGAACATAGGATGCTGAAATAAACAGTAGCCATGAACATTAATCCTTAAGGATTAAAGATAACTGATGCCAACATTCACAGTTTTATAAAACTGCACCTTTAGAAATTTCATTAGAATACCTCTGGGCTGTATTTTTCTCTTTCTCTGAATTAAATTTAGGTAAAATTTGTATTGCACAAAAATAAGGATTATTTGTTTTGGGTGTTGACAAGAAATGCAATTATAAAAGATAATGGTTTGATCTAGGTTTAAACTAATATTATTTTAGTAAATTAAAATTGAGCCACATGAGATGAGTACCTCAAAGAGATTCAATTGTTTAAATGAAGTTTGGTCAAAGAGTACTTATAACATAATTCAGATAATTACATATGAAAGTTAAACGGGGCACTGGTGGCTCAGTGGTGATTCATTGTGAGTGCATTATAAAGGCTATGTATCTTACATAGTTTTATTATATAGTTTTTGCACAATAATCTGACAACACCTGTGGCTCACCCACTTTTTCTGATGCACACCCAGAGTTTTCTGGCTATGCGAGTGTTACATATGATAAAATATAAAGTCTCACTGTGTTAACATTTACTTTGCTTAAATTCGATGCAAATAAGAAACGTCTATATTTAATATAAATTCTAAATTTGTACTGAAATTTTACTGTAGTACTGTGATTGTAAATTCGTTTAATGTTTCAATTGTATTTTATATAAATTTCACATAATAAATCTACTACAAATTTAAAGAACACAAAAAATAAGATGACAAAAAAACCTTTTCTAATTACACATGATAAAATCTAAAGGCTCACTGTGTTAACGTTTACTTTGCATAAATTCGATCCTAATAAGATTTAATCTAATTGAAATTCTAAATTTGTACTGTTATTTTAGTACTTTGATTATAAATTCGTTTAACTACAACGTTTCACTTGATTTTATCCGCTATTACATGCAGCTCTAAAGGAGCTGCGGATCATTAATCCTTGAGAGAATGAACTGATGCCTGAGGCGTCGGTCTATAGTTATATAGCGCCACTCAGCGGTAAAAGCCAGCAAACGCACAAACCCAAATGCTGTCGCCATACGCCGCGACAGTAAAAGTAACATACCGCTTGTCCACCTACTGTAGATGGATGAAAAGATGGATGGATGTATGAATGGATGGATACTTTATTGATTCTAAAGGAACACAATAGACATGTCTGTTGCTGGTAACTCTAAATAAACTTCTCCTCTTCATTTAGAGTTACCAGCCTCAGAAATCACCGATTAACAAACAGCTTCTTAGATTGGAGCCGTTATTAAGGCATTACAGATCATAAGTAGCAGAGACATTTCAAAATCAACTGGTTAATAGAGATTATTGTTTATTTTGGATGAATGTCTTCAGCATTGTTTTATAGTGTAGAAAGGAAAAAAAATCAGGAATGACCATGGATTTAGAAAGTGATCTCAAACTTTTAAGCGTAGTGTACATGTAAAGAAGGAGATTAATATGTGCAGATGTAGATGACTGAGGATGAATATTCAGTGGACAGAATGGTGCAAAATGAGACATGAAACTGAGTTACAGCGGTTAAAAATAACAGCAGGGGAAAAAAGTTAGTTACAAGACTGAGGTAATGAAGGTCGATTATGGTACTTGAGTAGATAAATATGACTCTGAACAGTGAGTCTGTTATGAGGGAAGAGCTACATGAATAACTGAGGATGAGTCGTGGTTGAGGGACCATCTAGCCCTTGAGAGTTCAGTCAGGAAACTGAGCACAGGATGCAGTAATATTAGTAATAATAAAGTCCTCTATCTATCTATCTATCTATCTATCTATGCACTTTACATTAAGCGTGATTCCTAAATTTATTATTCAGGTGAGAATATAATGTGTGTGTGTGTGTGTGTGTGTGTGTGTGTGTGTGTGTGTGTGTGTCTAACCTTGAGGTTACTCCTGCCAGGAAGGACATGGAGAGAGTCTGTGGGAAAGTGAAACAGATTTAGCCTGGCACATTTCTACACCTTTACTTGTTTACCAGAGAATAGAAGAACAATAAATACGGAAAAAAAATATATTTTATCTAAAACATTTAGACATTCTGACGTCCTATAGCCTGAACTTTAGTATCACTTAAACACTTACAAATGTGAACAGAATGATCAAATTCCAAGGAAACTGTCTCCTGTAACAGAAAGAGAAATTAACATGTCTAGAGAGCGGCAGCATCATGTTTTGGGACTGTTTTTCTTCAGCTGGTGGAGTGATGATGAACAGTTCCACATACAGTGGAGGTTACCGGCAAGTAACCCGGTTTGCGAGCGTTTCACAAGACGTGCAAAATCTTTTTATAAATTTTCATCTAGTATCATGTAGCACGCATGCACTTCTTATTTTGATGCCAAGTGTCACATGATCACAACTGAGCCAAGGGTTCTTCTCTTTCTCGCGCTGCAGAAATATGGGTAATCGTTTCCCATGCTCAGTCATAGTGCGCGTGCACCACTCATATAGTTAATATCCATTTGTACGTGTACTGTTTACTATAACACTATGACCACGTGTGTGCGCGTAAAGCGTCTTTATTATAATGCATGTGTGGTTCTTTGTTAAAGATCCTGTGCGTCTGTGTGAGAAAGCACTGATTCCATTATCCATTAGTGTCATTAGTGTGTGCCTCCTCCCTCCTCCTCTCGCCTTCACACACACACACTCTAAGGGTGCTTTCACACCTATACAGTAGTTTGATTGCTTTAGTCCGCACCAGTCAGAAAAATGTTACAATGTAGTAAACAGACGTGGGTACGGTTTGCTTTCACATATGCAGAGTTCTAAACGAACCAAAAGAGACCGCGAAGCCCATTGGCACCGGAATCAGACAATCGCGCCACTTTCAATAATCATGGAGGAACAGTATGTGTGATCCTCGCGCACTACATTGTACGTGCAAATCATTATTTCCAGATAATTAATTTCGAACACGATTCACGGCTGCGACTCCAAACCAGCTTCATGATTTATTCTTCTCGCCGACGGCGCATTGCGGGCTACTTCAGGGAGAAGAGACGTGCCCTCCTCCTGAATTATCATTTTGTTATTAGCCGCTGATCTTTCTGCAGATACCGGCATTTTTCAACTGTCCGAGTATAGCAGCTAAGGGATCTCCCTTAGCTGCTTACTGAACAGCGCGTAAATGCAGCTGTTTTTATATGTCGTGAACAGTTGCTTTTGGATATGCTCATCCGACCATATATCTATGAGGCACTTAATTTTTTCGACACTCCACATTTCTCCGTGGTTTGATTTCATCGCGAGTCGATAGCTTAAAAAATTTAATGGAGTCAACAGGAAGTGAAAAGAATTTTACCCACAACCGCGTATCTCTTATACCCAAAGTACATTAAACTATACCATTTCGTCAGATTTGGTTTGGTTGCTTTCACACCAGACGAACTGAACCAAAGTAGAGCGGATAAAGCGGTCCGAGACCACCTCTTCAGGCAGGTCTCGGATCGATTGATTTGGTGCGCACCAAAGCACAGAGATTGCATTCACATCAACGAACGCAAACGAACCGAACCAAGGGACCAAACACGTTTGGTGCGCACCAAATGCTGTAGGTGTAAAAGCACCCTAACAGAAACACTGCTCAGTCGCGATTCTTTTCAAAGGTAATGTGCAGGCTAATTTATTTTATTTTTATTTTAAAGCAGTGATTGTTAATGTGTGCGCGCACTCAAGTGTCATTAGAGATGTTCCTTGTTAAAGGAATATTTGCGATAGTGCACCCTTTCCGTTAGTGTCAGCGGGCAAAATAAATCAGTCGTATTTCAATGTCATTCGTGAAATGACCGTCAGGTGGCGCAACGTGACATTTTTTATTCTCTGCAGTTTTTAAATATAATTAGTGATTAAATCATAAAAAAGTCATAACAATATGTTGTATTGAAGAACTAGAGTGATGGTAATTTCCACGTCCTAGTACTTTATACAACAAACATGAAAAATCTGGACCAGATCTATTGACATTTACTGTACAATAATGAGTAAAAAAAAAAAAAAAAACTTAATTAAATGTTGTTTAGACAGACGATCAAGTTTACTAGCTGACAATTTTATTTGTACAAATAACGAACTGTTATATTTAGCATATCTTTGTTCGTATTGGTTTATTTTTATTATGTTAAAAAAATTCTACATTTAAAGACATATATTGGGTTCCGCATGCTGGCTCAAAGGAGATGTAGTGAGTCGTATACAAATGAACACCTAGTTGGGTTATTTTGACCCGACAACTGGTCGGGTCAAAATAAATCTTTATTCTTTATTCTCTGGTTTCTTCAAACGCCAGCCTGCATAATGTTCGAAATATTACTGTTATTGTGTCACGAAGCAATGCTTAATGCAGCCTCGTTTCTCAAGTCGAAATTTATTAACAATTTTTGCTCATTTTGCGGAACACTTGCAAGCAGCATTACTCGCAATCCGAGGTTCCACTTTAAAAGGCATGTTATAATAAGGAAACTTTCCACTTCTTCCATTCCAGTGATTAAAAAACGGTAACAATGTCAATTTTGGAATCCACAGAAGCTCAGTGGTCCAAGCACAACCTCTCGCGGGCGAGCCTTTCTCTGAATACGCTGTTTTTACATGTGCAGAACAACACGACCATGGTGGGTCTCATTAGCAAGAACGACGAGTCAGCATACAGAGAGGAAGTGCAGAGGTTAACGGACTGGTGTAAAGACAACAACCTGTCTCTGAATGTTGACCAGACAAAGGATATGGTTGTTGACTTTAGGAGGACATGAAGCGACCAGATGTCTTTGGTTTCGTCTGTAGTGATGAAGGTGATCATGTCATCTCATGTCATATCCACAGCAGTGGATGCGCCTATAATTCACATTTCATATGAATTTTCATCATCTGAAATTTGTTTTCCATTAGTTTATATAAAAGCAGACATTTCGCTTTCTATGAATATATATTTTTCTTGTCTGTGAGGCAAGTATACACGAAGTTTCGATCATTTTCTGAAGTGCTTAAGTTCACCGAAACCAACAAAGAAAAGTGCACCCTGTTTGCTTTCATTATTTTTACAAAATCATAACTTTTTGTCATCTTTGTGAGTGCACGTAAATAAAAGTAGAGTCTTATAAAGGCTAATTATTAAATAATTAATTTAATCTTTCAATTGTATTTGCTGGCGGTGGTTTAGCGCAACTAGAGTGCGGTTAAATTCGATTCTAATAAGATTTATTTAAATTTTTATTTTAAATTGGTACTGCAATTTTAGTACTGTGATTATGAATTTGTTTAACTACAATGTTTTACTTGATTTTATCCGCTACTTTGTGCAGCCCTAAAGGAGCTGCAGCTCATTAATCCTTGAGAGAATGAACTGATGCCTGAGGCGTCTATAGTGTCACAGCATTAAAAGCCAGCAAACGCACAAACTCGTGCGCCGCGGCGGTAAAACCAACATTCCAACTGAGTACCTACTGAGTTTTTAGATGTGAAGCAACATAGCTACACTGGTAAAATGATCAACAAACTGATCAAAAATGATCAACAAACTGCTGCAAGGTTTTTTTATATGTAGTATTGCATCAGACTTTTGATAGTTTTACAGCTCAAATTGTTACACTCACAAATGTTTGTTTTATGTTATAAATTCAGGTCTCTTCATGTTTATGTTCAAATGTTTTTTTATTTGTTCTAGGCCAAGGTTTAACTTACACGGTTTTAGACGTTTTAAGACCAAAAGGGCATTAAAGTCCCACAAGCATTGCAATGTCTCACAAGCGGGGGCAGTTTCCTCAAGAGCCGAGATTTTGTTAGTTAAATTTTTTTTTATACATTTTGTTACAAGCCCTTAAATGTGTAGGGGACTTGTGAGAGTAAAGAGTGAAGAAAACAGTTTAAACTTATTTTAATTGGTGCATGTTAAAGCCCATTGAAAAAAATAAACATCTAAATTGTTTGTATGTTTTCTGTGCTTTTTTTTGTAGATTACTGAGGTTTTGGTAATGTCATGCTTCTTAGTGTTGTCATCTAAAAGAAATCTAGTTGAAACAACAAGTTAGATATTCATTAAACTACCAAAACCATACATGAACAAGGCATTAACTAGTTGATGTAACTAAAAAAGTCAGAATTTTGTTGAATTGAAGTGCTTTACCGACATTGTGAATAAGAATAGATTTGATTAGACTAACACTATGCAAACATTTTGATTCAATAATTTGCAAAGAAGTTACACTGAGATATTAAAACCACGTTTAATCTAAAGAAACAGTACACGCGCGCTGTACACACGATTACAAACACAAAATAAAATATATTTTACACACACACGTGGTCACAGTGTTATAGTAAACAGTACACACGTGCACGGATGTTGATTATACCAGTAAGAGA
>JAOVVB010000030.1:12970463-12982059 GCA_028570985.1 Heterobranchus longifilis | reverse complement strand
TTTAACAACAAGAATGCCCCAAAGTTCTTCACATAAATAATAAATTTAGGAAAAAAAATCTGTAAAATAACGGCGTTTCTCTGTAAAAGATAAAATAACAATTTCTGTAAATTTAATGCTTTTGAGCATAATATGAAGTAGAGTATTTTACCTTAATTTTACGGTTTTTGTTTGGCAGCCGTTGCTGCCAGTCATTTGACCGTTTTTTTTTTAAACGCTTTTTTTTTTTTTTTTTTTACAGTGCAGGATAACAAGGAAGTCAACACCTGGTCCCAGGACAGGTGGCAAGTGACAGTATAATGGGGATGTGTAGTAAGTAGTACATCCACATGACTTGTGTTAAAAGTCTCAACATGCACTAAAGGTATTAAACACTGCAATGGAGGATGCAAGTCCAAAGACATGCAGTGTGGACTGATTGGTGGTTCCAAATTGCACGTACTGTAGTGTGTGATTGCATTTGTGAGTGTGCATGCTCCTGTGTCCTGTAATGAGTGTGCAGCCCGTCCAGGGTGTCCCCTGTGCCTTAAGCTCCCTGTGATCACACAAAGTATAGGTGGAATAAAAAATGAGCAAATGCACATAGCAGTTCCGAGGATTGATATAGACCTAAGGTACCTTATGACAGCTGATTAAAGTCGCTAAAATCCAGTATCCAGTGTAACAAATGTGCTCAGTTTAACAAATGTGCATTTTTGAATATGAAGGATCAAGACTAAATCTAACAACCAAAGAAATGAAAGTGACTAGAAATATTATGAAAACTATCAAAGCACAAGGGAAAATGGGAGTCATTCCAGTGTAGTAATATAACAATAGATAACAAAGACTTTTTGTTTTATTTTTTACTTATCTGTGTTTAAACCAGGATCTCATTATAAAATAAAGAGAAAAAAAAAACTAATTATATTTTTTCCCCCTCTAATTACATTAGAAACTTTGTTCATTAGAACTATTATATAGAGTTTTGTGCTTTTTATATTTCTTTTGTCTTCAATATCATATGCACAGACATAAATCTCATTACAATCTACTGACTGGCCGTTTACTAAATGAAAAAAATATTTGAAACTGGTCTCTGTGCAGCAAAAGGTTGTGATTTCATTTTACAAATGGCATGAAGACTTTTCAATATTGTTCAATCGTCGTCGGTCTTAATACGAGTCTTACTGTGCTTTGTGCATTGCTAAAGACATATTTTCATGGTGTCCAACATCAAACTGTCAAAGGAAAATATGAGTTATTGCTGCAAATATGAGGGTTGTAGCATGACTCACATCGCATTCACAGTGTCTGGGCTGGAGTGGTTGCTGGAACAAGAAAGCTGGCTGGCAGTGGCATGCTCTCAGCATCAAGATCATGAAGCAGAAGATTGAACACATGCAACATAATTGACACTCATTATTCTCATAACTGGTAATATGACCAAGCTGTAAGGTGGCAGCTTGAGTTACTGTATATGGCTGTATACTGTATAGGTTACAAGCCACATTGCTCAATGTCAAGTTTTTGGTCAGATGAAGTTTGCATGTCATGAGTGCATGTTAATAATCACAATCAACTTTCATCGGACATTTACCTTTTTTTTTATGTGAACGTGTCTGAAACGGCATGCATGTGCATATCGGTATTTCTTTGCTCGCACCATCCGAGTTAAAACACGCCATATTTGAGTGATCACTCATTCGTTTCAAAAAATTGGAATTTTGCTCTGGAGGATGTCACGAAGTTAGTCAGCTGTAGTAGTTTTTTAGTCGGCAGCACAGGGATTTCATAGCAGTGCAAGCAATAGCTGACAAGACAACCAAAGCGGGGCCTCTGGCTTTCATCCTCCTCCTGGATTTCAGTGAATACAACTGCTCGCCGTCCTCCAGTGCAAAATCCAAAGCATAGTTTTGCTAAAATTGCTTCCATTGTTTGAAATGAGTAAGCGGTTGCACAAACTCATGCCATCTTTTAATCCTGACAATGTGAGCAAGGATGTATCACTATGCATAGGCGTGCCATTTCAGAGGACAGATGCGTCCACATTAGAGTCGGATAAAAGTCATTGCTAATGAACCGTCATGGCATGCAAATCCAATCAGAGCAATGTGGCTTGTAATGTGCATGTAGCCAAAGTGACTCAGGTTTGATCTGAAAAATTTGTGCAGCCCAAAACGAAAAATTACATTAGGTTACAAAAATCTGAATTGAGTCACTTTAGGCTGTTCAGAAATTAAATGAGTTCACTTCAATATAATTGGAAAAAGAGCAGCAAACACAGAGCTCATTAGTTTTTTTTTTTTCTTTCTTAGTTTAGTTCATTTAGTTCACGATCATCACAGTTCATACTTTTTCGAAAGGCATATCATTGAACACAAAAAAAAGAAAAAAAGGAAAAAAAAATTAATGATCATTAAGGTCTTGGAATTTCCCTTAACATCACAGTAGTCTGAAACAGGTAATATAGTAAGAAGAAATAAAAATAACACTTTATTGTGCTCTTGGTTGTTTCTTGATGTATGTCAGCAACAGCTGCTTCAGTTCACATTGTCCAAACATTTCTAACGTTTATGATATAGGAGTGCTACAGTATGCAATATAAAAACACACAGATTACTTGCTAGATTGACTATAAATTGGTCAGTTCTTGAAATCTATTGAAATGCTCTTTTTTTTTTAAAAAAAGACAAGAAATAAAGACCTTTCAAAAACATCAACACTTAAAGAGAAAGGAAAATAAAAGCAGGTACACGTATATTTCAGAAGTTTAAGGCGATTGAAATAAGAAATTGGACGACCCGGTCACTTCCTGTAACACTGTTCTGGTGATGGAATCCAGTGGCAACAGGTCAGGATGGGAGTCAATCAGTGTCTCTCGTCTTGCACGCCTCACGTTCCTGATCGGTGCCATACAGTAGCTCCAGCTCCGTTCCGTTAATTGATTTTGAACATTTACAAAAGCTTCTTTGTTTGTCAAACTAGTAAAAAAAAAACAACTAATACGCACGATTTTAAACGTCTCTTTTTTTTCCTAGTCGGTTTGGTACTGTTGAAAGAGAACTGATAAGAAAAGAAGCATGAATAACAAAACATGCAGCTGAAAAAAAGGCTGCATTTTTTAATCATGACCTGTACTGTATGTAATACATTCATCCTCAGGGCTGAAGAATAGAGGAGACTTATGCACGGTATGAGTTTATAAGCTGTCGCTCAAACACTTGAGCTGGCCGGTATACTGTAAATTCTTCACAGCAAGCTTTGTACAATTGAAAAACAAAGTATAAGTGACACACTGGTAAATAAATCTCAAATGCATATAAAAGTTGATTTAACTGAGACGGGTTTTCAATGATGTCATCATTTGGTTACATATATTTATATATATTTGTATATATCTCACGGTTCTCAATCTTTCTGGGATGCGTTTCCCCACATCCCAATTCTGCAGACGTTTCAGAGATACCTCCCGCCGATCTGTTTTGAAGTAACAAGCTATCCAAATTTATGAGCCTTTAATAACATTATAATATTGTGCATTTTATGTTTAGTGACATGAATGAATAATGACAAAGCAGACTAGATTAAATGGTGTTTCGAATGGACGTAAACCATTCCGGTGACAAGTGCAATGTTTATCCGTCTGAACTCCAAACATTCATTACAAACTAATGTCACAGGAGCTGAGTCTATAATCCATAATCTGAACCTGAATCAAACGTTTCCTATTTGCTTTTCCCTCATAACCATAAACGATCTCTTAAGTATAAAAACAATATATTGTACATTAGTCCCTTTGTATTTATAACTCAATATACTGTATATGGAGAACTGTTAATCAATGTACAGTGAGAAGAAACATATTTCCAGAAGACATCTGTCAGTGTGTGTGGGTTTTTTTTTCTCTCTCACTATACACAGTAGAAAATCCATTGTCACAGGACTTGGCCATGCGGAACCAAATACTTATAATCCACTAGAACATATAGATTTTTTTTTTCTTATCTTGTATATATCCTTTTGGTAAATTTACAAAACTAAGAGTATATTTCCCATTTCCCACATTCCCCATTAGTCAAAGTTGGCTATGTCCTCCATCAAAAACGCAATTCAAAACTCATTCTTTTGTCATAGTCCAACAAAAAGCCACTTGAAGAAAGAAGAAATCTCTTAATCTTGAGAAGATTAAGATTTATGTTGGGCGGACACACCTTTCCAGTAATCTAGAATGTCATGCAGGTCCTCATCCTTAGCGAACTGCACTTTTTTACGCAGGGCATGGCCTGCTGCCATGTATTCCTCATCTTTGTGCCGTTTGCGATGGAGCTTGAAACGTTCCCAGATGCTGTGAGTTGGTTTGCAGTAATACTCAGGGCTGGAGGAGTAGCTAAGGTTATGGTACTGAGGAGACAGCTGAGAATAGGCCAAGTCTCTGGGCCGAGGCCTTGTCAGAGGCTCCAGGATGGATGCTTTGCGATTCTCTGGTCCCTCAAGCTCCTCAATTTGGGCATCAGGGTAGGAGTGTCTGTGTTCACTGTACTGACGTATCTTCTCTGCCTCTGCTCTCAGTATAGCGGCAGCTGGAGTAATGGTCATGATGGTCTCACCTGTAGGCGAAGTCTTCTCTATGTATTTTGAGTCTGATTTATATGCCCCCTCAGAGCGGTAGGGCCTCGGACTACGCATGGGACCGCCAGTTGCCGTGCTGGGTCGCTTTGGGGAAGTGTTTGAGGAGTGGTGTCTCTGTAAAGAGTGGTGGTAGCTGTCCTTGTAAACAGGGGACAGAAAGCCAGACTTGCTCTGGGGTTGCTCTGAGATCAGAACTAACTGCGGCTCTGCTGTTGAAACAGCTCCAGATTTGACTCCTTGGAAAGAAGTTGACTCTGACTTCAGAGCATCAATGCAATTGTTAATAATCTGGTTGACTTTGTCCACCTCTTTTGCGATTGTGGAGATCTCAGCAACAGAACCCTGACTATTGCTTGGCATAGGCATCTCACACTCTCTTCGGTCTTGATGCTCGGCTGTTCTCACATCCATGTAGTTGCCCTTAGTCATTTTTGGTGTATCACTTATGTCCTGAATTTTGTACTGATCCATCTCACTCCCAGTAGGCAAATATGGCATCCGAGACATACTCTCCACAGCCATTATTTGCTTTTGAGACACCCTGGATATAGTCCCTCCCTCCAGTTCACCACCATATTTGAGCTCGATTATATTCTTCTTCATACTACCTGCCTTTTTGTGCTTTTCATCTTGGTACCTTTTCTTTCGTAAGCAATAGTAGACCATTCCTAAAACAATGACCATACTGAAAAGGCATCCTAGGATGGTCATTATGTAGTGGGTGGCTGTAGCATTATTAGCCTCTATCACTCTCCCAGTTCGGGGGCCTGTGGATAATGTGAGACACGTATGGTTATAGCGCAAAGAGTTGCGTATGGAGGCCACACAGTAGGTATACTCAGTGTGAGGTTTTAGGTTCTTCAACTCAACATCTTCCTTTTGTCGTTTCAGATTCTGAATGTCTGTAAAGAAACTGTTGTTGTACAAAACAAGGATGTACATTTTCTTATAAGGATGGGGTATCTGAACATTAATCACTGCATTTGTATGGGAGACTTGTTTTAGCTTCATAATTGGTTTCACATCAAGGTCTGGGTAAGTGGGACTAATGCTTATTTCCTCTGGCTCACTACCAGAAGGACAGTCCTCCAGCTCACAAGGGGTAACATCTGGAGAGAAAGTCGTGGTCTCAGGAGGCACAGGGATATACGGAGTCACATAGTCCTCCGTGCACACAGTGGACAGCATATGCAGTGCATTGCGCTGAGTAGGATTGTTCGGGTTCTGGCTTAGAAGACTGTAACCAGAAACACCTGCAGGAGAATCACATACCATCCGTTCATTTGTTCTGTTGGGGAAGACTGACAGCCACTTAACAAACCCCAGAAGCTCACAAGAGCAGTTGAATGGGTTGGTGTAAAGCTCACAGGTGGTCAGCTTGGTGAGGCTGGTGAAGGTGTTTCCATCTAGCACCTGAATGCGATTCATAGAGAGGTCTATGTTTTCTATATTTGGGCACTCCCAAAAGGCATTGGGTGTCACAGTCTCAATCAGGTTGGCCTGGAGGTAGAGGTACTGCAGCTTTCCTAACCCCCTGAGAATCCCTTCTGTTAGGTTACGGAGTTTATTGAAACCTAGCTGGAGTACCTGTAAGTTGAATTGAGCTGAAAAAGCCCCATCCTCTATATAACTAATGTCATTTTTTGTTAAGTTCAGGTATGTTAGGTTGGCAAAGCGGCTGAGGGCAGAATAATGGATACTTTTAATCTTATTTTCATTCAAGCGAAGGTCCACAATGGTGCTGTTGATATGCTGAGGGATGGCCTCATAAGGTGGCTGGTTTTGGCTGCAGATGGCCAGCCAAACAAAGCCCTTTTCCCCTTCAATGAGCCAGCAGTCCCCTCTCACTCCACCTATGTGAGTCAGATAGATTATGGCCATAGACCAGAAGAAGGCACTCATCACGACACCACCACTACAAGCCATGTATGCCTTTCTGGAGATCATGAACATTGATAAGAACAATTAGGTAGTGATGTCACGTTTAGTTTCTACTAGGCTGGACAGAGCCTCACAGTATTCTGGCAGGATAGTCAGCTGTATTTTTTTTTTTTCTGTAGACAAAGTGAAATTGGTGTCCAGAGTCTAGGCAAGAATAGAAGTTTTTTTTAAGATCTTCAGTTTTTTTTCTTCTAACTTTTATTATTCTTTTGTGGCCACAGTATTTGTACTTATACAGGGTTCTCTTGTTGGGTTGTAGTCTATCACCACCTCAGGTTAGTTTGTGCTTATTTTCTCCTGGGAAAGAATTGATGGCTCTCATCCCCTTGTATTTTCCTTTTTTCCATTTCTTTAGTCTCATTTATGGACCCAAAGGTACAGCCTGTGAAAATGAAAAAAAAAAGAAAAAAAAGATAAATAAAATGCTGGTTAGCAGTCATATATTTTGGTGAAAATAATTGGCCATAGATACAAAGACAACTTTAATATCCATAAAAAGCACTATTGTCAGTAACAAATTTATAGTTGCATGTATGTGTAATATGTAGTTTATTTACTCAACGTGGGCACATTGTTATTTATTTACTATACACTTGTTATAGTGTTAAATGACAAATAGCTTTGTTTTCAATACCCAGCCTTGCAATTATTTGGTGCACAATTTAAGAGGTGCAGTCCCAGTGGCATATCGCTATTATAGCATACCATTGGCCAATTACCACTTGACAGGTTGAAGAAAATAAAGCGTCCCCATTTTTCACCCCATTAACTGTGAGACTGTCGGACTGAGACAACCCAATGCTTAGGTGCTGCATCAGATCAATTACACCATGCCTTGTTAAATGGCTGGCTGGAAGCAGCCAATGGATTCATAAACTAGTTAATCAATTTCTTCTTCAAACAGGAAATACAGATATGAATGTCATGTTTGTAACAGGTTGTTAAGATCTTAGAAGAAATATGTTCAGTCAGATGAGCCTTAAAATAAAACCTTTCTTAGAGAACTACAAGAAAGGTTTAGGTAATCATCCTCTATACTGTGTATACAGGGTCATGGGAGGCTTGAAGCCTATTCCAGAAGACTCGGGGCACGAGGCCAGGTACACACACTCACTCACACACTATGGGGATTTTGGAAATGTGGGAAATTTTCACCAAATTAGCCTAATCCTTGAACTATAGGAGGAAACCAGAGCACCTGGAGGGAACCTACAATCCACAGGAAGAACATGCAAACTTTATGTACACAGACACAAGGCAGGAAGGTGCTCCTCCGATAGTGGAGGTGCAAGACCACAGTGTTAACCAGTACGCCACCATGCCGGCAGAAGATATTTCTATCGTACATAATCCATCATAAAACAAACTGGCAACAAACACTACTTATGTATGTAACTGTTTCTATAAATCCTGTATAAATTCCGGTGGCGGTGAGAAACAACCACCATGTGTGTGTGTGTGTGTGTGTGTGCGTGTGTGTGTGTGTGTGTGTGTGTGTGTGCGCGTGCACATGAATGCCAAACCTCCCACAAAGTCATTTATGCTGTCATACAACCGTCTTTCCCTTAGACCTTCTTGCCAAGTTCTCTCCAGGCGGAGATAGAACTCATCTGGTTATACAAAACTCATCCTCATGGACATGTTTTTGTGTCATCAGACAAACATACCAAACTTTCTTGACAGTAATAATCACTCAAGGATTGCTACTACTTCCTGCTGAGGGTAAGCATCGCTCGACTCACCACAGAGCTCATGGCTTGTGAGTCTTGTTCTGGCTATATAATCTAGTGAAGGTACAGTAGACCATGAACTCTGTGTCCCTCCTCACAAATCTTAACCTTATAAGATTCAACTCTATCTGGGTTAAACATAAATGGGTAATTGGACATAATATTACGGTCTGAAAGTGACACTCTGAGTGAATACTCAGAGTCATAGTGTGGGTCGAATGGCATAGAATGGAAGAAGGCACATCTTAAATTTGGTCAAGTATCACCTATCTGTCTTTAGACCATGTCTTGTATGCTTTAGCTGAAGTGCACAGTTAAAATCTCAATACAGTACCATTTGAATCTCCCCTGGGCTCTGCGTGCATAGAGTTTGCATCTTCTTCCTGTGGTTCCTGGGTTATCCATTCCAGAGAAATGCAATGTGGGCTGATTGGCATTTCCAAATAGCGTGTGGGTGTATGACAGGTTGCGACCCCATCCAGGGTGCACCCCACTTCATGCCCTATAATCTCTGAGACAGGTTCCAGGCCCCCTGCGACCCTACACAAAAAAATTAGTTTAGACGATAGATGTATGGTTCCTCCTTTGCTGTTATAAAAATCCTTGTACAAGATTTGAAAACTTGACTCTGGGGATTTGCCCATTCTGCCTCAAGAACATTTGAAGTCAAGCACTTATGCATAGTGAAAAGACTTGGAGTGTAGTCTGCATTCCAATTCATCCCAAAGGTGTTCACTGCAGTTGAAGTAAGGGCTTAATGCAATTGAGTTCTTCTATATCAACTTTGGTGTCGACCGAGTCTTTATGAGCCGCCCACTGTGCCCCAGGGCATTGGTGTTGGAACAGGTTTGGACCGTTTAGTCCCAGTGAAGGGAAATCTTAATCCTACATCATACAATGATATTCTAGACAATTGAATGCTTCCTGAGGTGGACATATGGATGTTATGGTCAGGTATCCACCTACTTTTAACCTTATTGTATTTACTTACTGTATTTATTCTCTGATTTTATATTTTAGGTTTTATGGGTGACTTGCCTCAGTGCAGGAAAAGTGCTTCCATTTGGATTGAGGAAGAATTAATTATCAAAGTATTAGTGACAATGATTTTGATTAAGCAAAGTACCTGATCTAAGTGGATTTCAAATGACCCATCATGAGTGTCTCATGTAACCTAGCTGCTATATGTCTTGTAGAAATCGGAGTGAGCCGAGACCGAAACAGAACGAAAGTGATCATTGTATGGTCCATTTACATTTCACACACGTCATCATGAAATGAATTACACGGCATAGCTTGCTTTTATAAATCCAATCATACTGCAGTTTTTAAATCTCTACTGGGCAGACCAGACTGGTTCAAGACTAGGCTCTTGCTTCCTACGTAGTAAAGGATTTATATGTTAGACAAGCATTGTATTTACTCTGCTACATGGATTAGATTGTCTCTTGCTAGCCTGAGAGCTGAAAATGGAAGGATTATAGTGCTTATTCTTAGATTATTAAAAAAAAAAAAAAAAAAAACAATATCCTTAATTCAAAGAATCACATTAAAACACACTGAACCCTCCCAAAAAAATATTTTTGCTCTGGCAAAAATGAGTGGAAAAGTATGTAAAAAAAAAAAAAAGAGGCAATGAGCTTATACTGTAAATGTCCAGGTGTCATTGAAAATCGCCCTGCAAATCTGTCTTGTTCCTAAAACACTCTATTACACTGGGAGGGATCTCCTGTCATCGTATACATCAGTGTATAATTCTGGACATGTCTACAACCCAAGGGCAGAGCTTCCTAGACAGCACAACCATCTATTATCTTTGCCCTGCATTTTCAAAGCTTGCCATCCTCTTCTCCAATCAGATTGAAATCCTTTACTCATTCATTTTCTCTTAAGTTTCAATAACCTGCAAAATACCAGAGCAGTGACACAGACACCGAGCAGTCACATAAGCAGAAGAAAGAATATGAGCTAAATATAGAATGCATTAGATTTTCTCTCTGCAATTCCATTAGTAGGAAATTTGTGAATTTTCTCTTGATATTACAGATCTGTTTCTGCATTCACTTTCCTGAATACGAGATGCTGAGCCATTATGGCTGGTTTGGAAAAGTGCGGTATTGGTTAAGGGAAAAGAAATGTTGCTCAGTTTTATATTGCTTTTCGTCATTCTTTCTGCATCTACAGAGGTCCAGGTTCATTCACAAGCCAGCAACAGCTAGGAATTTGCTATCCTTTCAGAGATGCTATACAAATTCCAAGAAAGTCTGTCCAGTACTGTATTTATAACACTTGAAAAGGGGCTATTTGCTTTCCATTTGGTTGGCGAGAAAAAAACAGGCTGCGACAGTTTGACAAAATAAAATGTCCATTTTTTTTCCCCTTAATCCAAATGTTAATTCACTGTATCTAATGTACCTAATATCTAATGTAGCAACTAGTAAATGGCTATCAATCAAATTTCTCCTGTACTTTTTGATGTATGGCATACTGCTTAGCTTTAAATATGGACAAAATATGCATTGCAGGTAAAACAGAACTTGGTCTTTCAATGATATCTTTATGTTTCATATATTGGAGGACCACAAACCAGCCGGAAAAGCATCACGCAAAACATTCTGGACAGACTTTAATTAAACTTTGTCAGTCCTTCTATATTTGCTTGATGTTAAACCAGCAGCATAAATTAAATCAAAATGTTAAGTAGAAGTGAAGTTATGTGCCAGATAATAAAACGCAAGTTTTAACAGCGTAATGCACAAGTGTCAAACTGTGAAACGTTTGCAGTACTTCCTCCTGAAGCTAAACCTGCAACATAAGTGAAATGAAAATGTTGAGTAAAAGCGACGTTATGAACAGTTATGTGACGAATTTCATAATTTACTTTAAAATAAGCTACTAATGCGCTACTTGCTCATTAATTAGACATTAATTAGAAAAGCTAAACTGAATATTTTTTACTGGGATTAGTTCATATTTTCACTTTCACTGACATAACAGTGCTAAAGTGGTATAAGTGAATTTTAAGTCGTTTTAAGACAAAACTACTTTTTCGATTTCTCATCTGTAATTCACTCTCAGATTATTGAAGTACAACTTAGAGGAAACAAGGTGTAAGATATTCAACTTCACAAAATTGATTTTTTGTATCAATAAGTTTCTGCCGTACAGAAAGACAGACAGACATGTACTGAAAGTAATGCAAAAGTGGGTATCATTTTTGATTAAATTGCAGTAGATATCGTCTCGGGTTACTTTGCTGTAACCCTGTTCCCTGAAAAGGCGGGAACGAGATGCTGCGTGAAAACGCTATGGGA
>JAOVVB010000030.1:12948036-12966396 GCA_028570985.1 Heterobranchus longifilis | reverse complement strand
AACATTTTGTGTGACAAACATGCAAAAGAATAAGAAATCAGGAAGGGGGCAAATAGTTTTTCACACCACTGTATAAGTTCATTCCTCATAACAGAATCACGATAACAGATACACTTGAATATACAGTACAGTGTTATGGATGACATAACTACAATTTGTCTGAATGATTTGTGCAAACATCTTGAATTTCCACTTAAAGCCAGCACAGGCCTGAGCATGAACAAGTCGCTGGAATACAGTCTGCTGAAGAATCGTTGTCATAACAACAAGTGCTCCATACAACAGCATGACCTCCTCGCTCCACTCTAGGTAGGTGCAATGTCACATTCCGCCGTGTTCTCTGCCTACGTCCTGTGCAAGTGTGAACCGGTTCACAGCGGGATAGGGAACAGACATCGCCGTAACTGCAAATAGAACTAGCGGACGAAATGTGTGAGAGGGATCGTATCTTAAATATTGCATTGCTGGCTTTGATACAGCACGAACCGGCCCAGCAGAACGCCCGAGGAAAGTGAATTGCTGTTTCAGAAGGATACTCCTGCTGCGCTGTGGTTGCGTCCCATAGGCCTTGCTGGGACAAAACACTTTTGACAGCAGCCACTCCATTTCAGGCAGGAGCAAGACAAATATTTCCATGCTGCCGAAGCCTCTCGGGCTCTCTTGTGTGTAATGAAAACCTGTTCAGTATCTTCTAAACAAACTGGGTGAAACTGATAATGTAACTGTCCGCCCACTATATATATATATATAAAAAATGATGGTTGAAGCAGGTTAAACAGGCTTTATCTTCCTCTATCTACAGGATGTGCTTGTTTTTGGACACTTCTCCCTCTCCATTCCACCAATTACAAAAATAGACTGTACCAAATTGCCTCCCTCAGCTGCCTCGTCTCTTACTATAATCCCCCCATCACTCCCCTTTACCCCAGACTCAAGATGATCCATTTGCTTTCATTCACTCTTGATGTCTTCTCCATCCATCAGAAATGATTCAGGATCATACAGCATGTGTGTGTGTGTGTGTGTGTCATGTGGTGCAAGAAATGATTGTCTCTGATTCCACTCTTCAGAGATGGAGAATCCACAGGTGTTAGAACCATTCCGTCGTAATGAGGAGAGCGCTCCCGGGAAAATGGGGCACGTTGAATCAAAAGCTCCCTGAACTCACCTGAAATGAAAGAATTAGAAAACAGTGGGAAATGTTTCATTTATTTATTTTTTTCGCCTGCTATTAACATTTCGCCCTAGGTTAATTATAAGATAGGCTCCGGCCGCAAGTCGGATCTCTTTGCGGTGAAGTGAGTCACTCGCTTATGACATCATCAGAAGCACTTTTGTTCCCACCCTGGTTGTTTTTTTTTTTTTTTTTTTTTTTACTTTGACTTTTCAGTCAAGAGCACGGACAGCCACGGGGCATGGCACACTAATTATCTTTATCTAACTTTAGCGCTCCGATAAGTGAAAAGTATTGTGCTTGCCTCAGTGTGCTTTAAACTCATTTGTTTATCAGACAAAGCCTTTTATATCCTCACGGACTGTCAGTGCCTTCACATATAAATGGAAGCTGGAGCATTCACCTCTTTCCCTGTGGCACTTTTCAGTGTGACCTTGTAGAAGCCACATTAATTCAGCGGCGTGGTCGACGACGGCGTCATGTATTAACCCGCGTGAAGACTGATTCAGGAGCGAAACATAGAGAGGTCAGAGAGTGCTTCGATCTGATCAGTTTAAAATAGTGTAAGGACATAGTTAGGGTTTGTAATAGGGTTAACACATGTGATTAATCGGGACATTTAAATGCGTTTCTATGACCAAGTTTGACCCTAATGGCTTTCCATAATCACAGAGCGGTGGCTGATAATGGTCAATTTAATGCAGATAATAAGATGACTGAGGAAACGTCACCCGGTGTGCCGAACGGCAAGTTTCTTTATAAAAAGCTCTTAGATGGAAATTTGGATATGTGTAATGAAAATGTTCTGTGCTCGACCTACCTTCAAGAGGAACTATTTTTACAAGAATACATTAAACATAAGATGTGGGAGTGGTGGCTCAGGCGGTTAAGGCTCTAGGTTGCTGAGAATCCGGGTTCGAACCATGCTGTTGGTGGGTCGCCACACCCCATACTATCCAGCCATTGCATACAGTACCCGTCCCATTCAAGAGATTTTAATTTAACATTTGTCAGTTTGTCATGCATTTCTTTATTCCAACAATGCATGTTGATAATACAAGTAAATCTGAGTATTTTTAAATAATCGTGATTAATAACAGACTAGCTCTGTGATTAACTATATTAAAAATGTTAATCAATTGACAGCACTAGTTTTTGAATGAACTGTATGTTGCTAGAGTGATGATGGATTTACAATAAATCAGACTTCTGTTTCGGAACAGAAGGGAAGAAAGACTGGTGACTTCTGGAAGATCTATAAATTTTTCAATTTTGGAGTTGTTTGTCTTGTGATTCGTCTGTTGATCCGACTGTCTGTGTGTCCATCCGAGATACTCATCAGGTTGATATCTTAAAATGAGTGTTTGCACGTCATTGTCATTGTAACCACAAGAAATGGATAGATTTGGGGAATGGTCCAAACAGGGTGAAGGTCAAACAGCAAGGTCAAATGTTCCTGATGTTGGACCCCTTCCTGTTTCAATTCATCATTCAATCGATTACTTGATTGCTTTAATATTTTTGATGCCTTTGGAACCTTGTACAGTCCATGTTGCCATAGACTTATTTAAGTCCTTGCAGAAATCAGTTCGAAATATCACCTTGAACTGTTTCTGAGGAACGTGTCCTCATGTCTGTGCCTGTGAAACTCGATTCATTTTCAGTAAATTTGACGTTAGAAATATACTTGGAAACTAGACGATGTCTTCATTGCTGCTCTATCTCGTTAGGCATTATTGTTCTCCATCGCCACAGTGTTTCCAAATGGGTTCAAAATGTCTTACTGCAGAGGCAGAACAATTTAACGGAGCAAAAAGTGAAATGTCAGACAATTAATTATTCAGGAGATTAAGAGCACTTAGAGAGGATTATGCTCATTAAAAACGACCACGAAAAGCTTGGCACATGTACCCTGCCCAAAAAACAAACATAAACTGGTCTAGGCATAACGTTGTCAATGTTGCACATTGTTTTAATTACAAAGCAATAATATAATAAAATATAAGTAAAGGATTAAATTAGCTAATGTGTTACCAAATATGTTTATAGGTGTTGTAAAGGATCCGTAACAAAATGGAATCCAATATATAATCATTACGTGGGGCGTTCAAGTCAAACCAGGACTTTTGACTGTGCAGAATAACAGAACACAGTTAGAAAGTTGTGAAAGGGAAACACCCTTTATTTCTCTATATAACCCACTGCAACACTAATGTACTTATCCCAGTGTTTCACTCGTGCTGGAATACCATCAAGGTAGAAAGTTTTCTCAGTACTTTCTGAGCCGGAGCCATGATCAGACCGCCTGCTTCTCATATGAAACGCTGGTCTACCAGGAACATCTTTATGCATCCATGTGGAAATTTCTTGGACCGAGGTCAGGACTGTATGGGATATGTGGCAATAAGTCCCAAGTGCAAGCGGTGCTGGTGAATGATTGTGTGTAAAGACAGATGCGTCTCTTCTGTAAGTTGACGTTCCACTCACTGAATGTTCACGGGAGCAACGGCAATGGGCTCCGAGCCACCTCGGCCGAGATTGCAGTTCTCGGATGTATGGTTGTTTGCACCATATATACTATTATACCACACTAAATTCAAATTTTATTCGTCACATACACGGCCATACACAGTATGATATGCAGTGAAATGCAAATTCTAAATAAGAATATGAAATAAGAATATAAAAAAATAATAATTAAAAATTATGTTATAGAAAATATAGAAAACTTTTGGCTGTAAAATTTACATTATGTACAAGTAATAAAAATAGGAAATAGAATTGAGATACTATCACTGTACTATTGCAGTGAAACAATGCAACAATCAAGTAATTAAAAAAAGTTAACATATTATTTATTTATCTTTTGGCACCCGTTAATTTCAAAAGCCTGTAAACCACCTGACATAATCATCCCTTCATGTAATTACAAGAAAACTGAACAACAAGGAGTCTGTAGTGCACCTGGTTTGTCTCCAAAATGGTGTCAGTCTGTAACTCTGCGTTAAATCGGTTCGGCACTTGTAAGCACGAAAAAAGGCACAAAAGAAACCTGCAGACTTTAATGCAATTTTCCAGTTCATCAACCTAGCAGTCCGTATTTAGGAGCATCCAGGGTGAGATGGGAGGAAGTGGATGCCTCTTTCTCTGCTGACTCAGGACCTGGCAGGCCAAACACACACACACACACACACACACACACACTATCCACTTGATGAGCAGGTGCCAGCTCTTTTACCAGTTTGCTAGATCCGCATGGCTGCATCTGGATTGTTTATAAATTATGGAATGATGTTGTTCCGAAGGTTATGCTGGCAGGTAAAAGAGTCACATAGTAGAGACCTGATTTGCAATTAGAGTGCCCGGCTTGAAATAAGCCAAGTAATACCTGATTATTCTTTACTCTCCATTTAACACACACTTTTTTGGCCGTAAAGTCTTAATCACACCTGTACTGGAGTTGTAAAGCTCAAGGGCACATTGATAGAAAATGCATAGCCATAACAAAACAAAACCACCTGCCTGATATTGTGTAAGTTCCCCTTGTGCCAGCAAAAACAGCCCTGACCCACTGAAGCATGGACTCCACCAGACCTCTGAAGGTATGCTCTGGAATCTGGCACCAGGACTTCAGTAGCAGATCCTTTAAATCATCTAAGTTGTGCGAAAGGGGCCTCCATGGATCAGACTTGTTTGTCCAGCACATCCCACAAATACTCCATTGGATTTAGATCTGTGGAATTTGGAGGCTGAGTCAACACCTTAAAACTTTTGTTATGTTCCTCAAACAACCCCTGAACAATATTTGCAGTGTCGCAGGGCACATTATCCTGCTGAAAGAAGCCACTAGCAGTAGGCAACTGTTGCCATGAAGGGATGAATAATGTTTAGGTAAGGCACCATGTAAGTGTCAAAGTCACGCCCACATGAATGGCAGCAGGACACTGCCCTGCCTTCTTTCTAATGTGCATCCTGGAGCCATGTCTTCCAAAGGTCAGAGTCACACATGCCTGATTTAAAAAACAATTTGATTCATTAATAATCAGACTAGGCCATTTTCATCCATTGCTCCATTGGTTCTGATGCTCATGCGCCCATTATAGGTGCCTTTTGGCGATGGACAGGGTACAGCATGGGTACTCTGACGTGTTTGTGGCTATGTAGCCTCTGCATACAGGAAGCTGTGATTCACTGTGTTCTGACACCTTTTTATTGCACCCAGCAATGTGTGCTACAGTACAGGTAGCTCTTCTGTGGGATCAGGCCAGACGGGTTGGCCTTCTCTTCCAACGCACATCAATGAGCCCTGTGTGTCCATGACATTGTCATCGCTGGTTCCCCAGGTTGTCCTTTCTTCGACTACTTTTTGGTAGGTACTAAACCTTGCATAATAGGAAGACCTCACAAGACCTGCCAATTCTGTTGCTCTAACCCATCACTATCTAGCCCTGGTCAAAGCTGCCGAGATCCTTACGCGTGCCCATTTTTCCTGTTTCCAACACATCAACTCTGAGTACTGACTCTTCAGTATATCCCTCCACTTTAACGAGATAATCAATGCTATTCATTTTAACTGTCAGTAGATTTCTTGTTATGGCTGACCAGCGTATGTATAAGTGGATCAACTTGATTTATAAATAAGAGTAGAAAGCAATATTCACTTTAAATGTACAGTAAAGGGCACTGACTGAATCACCTGTGTAATGATCCCTTGTTATGTAAAAAACATGACACAGCAGAAAAAAGGTAGGCAAGGGCATTGTGCAGCGCCATGGAAACCTTTTAGAAAGTCTCAGAATATGCATGAATGATCTTTCAATAGAATACAGACACAACACCGGGCTGCAAGGCACTTGGGCACAACAAGAGATTAAACTAAAATCTAAATAATATCAATTTGATATGTTTAATAATGCTAGGCTGGATTAAATGTAGTAAATGTGATTGTACTGTTTGTATGGATGATATTTATAAGGTTAAATATCATAAGGATAGTTTAAATCTTTTTTTTTTTTTCATTTATTTTAGTGCTGTTAATCGATTCAGTCATAGTTTGTGATAAATCACGATTAATCGCAAGTTTAAAATACTCAGATTTGCTTGTTGGAATAAAGAAATGCATGACCAACTGATTAAAGGAAACAGATTAATTAGTTTTATAATATCTCAAACATTAACATTTAAGAATTGTTAAATAAAATTTTCCGTGGGAGAATGGGACCAGCATTGCATGGAATGGTTGGGTAGTATGGGGTGTAGCAAACCGCCGGCTGCAGGGCTTGAACCCGCATCCTAGAGACTAAACCAACTTAGCCACCACTCCCACAGCTTAAATTTAAAGTACTGTGATGCTACTCTATATACACACAGAGTCAGCCAAAAAAATGCATAAAAACCTGTATAAATATTTGAATACTAAATTTATTCATACATTATGACAAAATAATGTGGTAATATTGTTAATGTTATATTAATATAATATACAATATACAATTTTTCTTTTCCTGAAATGTGTAATCATTTCTTTTTTAGCCATTGATTCCTTTTATTTAATGATCAACATGAAACAACTCACATCCTTATAAATTATATTCTGGTTTCCACACTGTTCTTATAATCATCTTGCTAAGCACGCAGTTTAACTCATCATTTAACACTTCTTTTTGGAGAGATGTAGATGAGGATTATAATTACCGTATGTGGTCAGGGCATTCATTGTGAAATGTGTAATGTATGTGAGAAAGTGTGAGAAATGCTCCATAACAAAATGCTACTGTGTAGTTATATTATAAGATACAGTACATATAACAGATTTGCTGTGTTTGATTCTTAGCACTGAAATACGTGATAAAACGCCTTTAACCCTAATTTCCCTTGTGTTATCACTCGATTCTTAAATATTCGAGCTGAATGCTCTATTAAGTGTTCTATAAAGCTTTTTTTTCTCTTTAATCTCCCTTCAAATGATCCAGTGTAATAATTATTTGCATGCCGCATTGTTCGGTGCGCATTCCCCCTCCCCGCTTTCCCCCAATTAGCAGCCACAGGATAAAGAAAGATGATCAAAAAAATGAAGCTAACATTAACATAACGGCCTAGAGGTGAATCGTTTCATAACTTTGATTCAGAATTTTTGTGCTTTCACCCCATCCCTTATATTTTCAGTGTTTATATTCAAACCACAACCAATATGATACTTTGAGCTCTAAGCTATTTTTCACAGCTGTGATTCTTCCATCGAAATAATTCACTCTACTCCACGGGTCATCAATTCGATTTGACCCGGAGCCAAATTCCTGTAGAGCAAATATTCTTTGGGCCAAGACTCCCCACCCTACCAAGCTAAACATCCCAATACCTCAAACACATTAACACATGCAGCCCTTTCTTTATACTCATAACTTATAGACACTTACAGCCCATGCTTTTACATTAACTATGGTTAAAAAAAAAAATAATACAGTACAAATATGTTTATGACACTCATGGTTCTAGCCGAAGATGACAAAATCAATATTAGACCTTTTTGGGGTCTAGTGTACCTAATGTATAGCATACTGTAATTGCCATATATGTCTTATGTAGTGCACTAAACACAATGCATGCCACATTCACCCATCCAGCCATCCATCAATCTATCCATTGTTGTATAAGATGACACAGACACAGACGTGGGGTGGTGATGGCTGATTGTGTTTAGGCTCTGTGTTATCCATTGGAGGGTCAGCGGTTCGAGCCCCAGCTACACCAAGTTGGGCCCTTGAGCAAGGCCCTTAACCCTGTCTGCTCCAGGGTCGCTGTATAAAGGCTGACCCTGCATTTTGACCCCAGCCTACTAACAAACCTGGGATATGCGAAATAATAAAGCATTTCACTGTGCAGTAACGTGTACAGTATGTGACGAATAAAGACTGAACTTAATCTGCTAATACTTAAACTGTAATACTGTACAGTTATGTCCAAAATTATTAAGACAAAAGTGGAACTCAATGTTTTAATGACATTCTCACTTTCTTTAGCATTTTTTAAATAATGACGATATTTATTTTATGCAAGGACATTGCTATGCAGCAATCACTATTTAGTATAAAGTTCTTTATTCTTCAAAACCTGCTTGATCCGCCTAGGCATAGAGACAAAAAGACGTCTGCGGTACTCTGGTGTCACTCCCTCAATCCATGCTTGCTTGATTGCTTCCTGAGGATAATCTACAGAAGTTGGTTTCTTGCCTGCTTCTGCCTTCTTCACCAGTGTCAAACAAGTTTTCTATTGAGTTTGGGTCTGCAGATGAACCAGGCCTTTCTAACATAGCCAGGTTTTCACTAGTCTTTCAGTTAACTCTTCAGCCAGATACTGTAGGCTAGAATCAATGTGTGAAATATTGTTGGCATATGTAGTTTTAATACTTTTGCCCACCACTGTACAGTTGTAAGCAGTCTATCCCAGCAAACCCAGGTTACAACACAGGGTATACCCTGAATAGGTATCACCCTGAATAGGTAGCACTAGAACAAAGCCGCATACCCAATCACACATTAGAGGCATTTTGGAAATGCCAATCAGGATACCCTGCATATGAATACCTGCAATGAAGCGCACCAAGCACGGTGAGAATAAGCAAACTTCATGCTCATAGACCAGCGGCAAGATTCAAACCCCCAAACCTGGAGGTGAATGGCGATACTAATAATCATCATGCTGCTTCATTTTATTTTCAAATGTGGTGGGAGAAATTAGGCATTTTAATGAAGAACAAAGTACCCTTCAGTCTTTAAATCTTTAATCAAGAAAGATTAAAGAGTAATACTCATTAAACTGATCTTACAAGTACAGCTATAGTTGCTCGACAGATTTTTTGCTTGGTTGAAAACTGAAGGTGGTGGCACGGTGGCTTAGTGGTTAAAACTGTCGCCTTGCACCTGCAGGGTCGGTGTTCGATTCACACCTTGGGTCTGTGTGCGTGGAGTTTGCATGTTCTCCCCATCGGGTTTTTCTCAGGGTACTCCGGTTTCCTCCACTATGCAGATTAGGCTAACTGGATTTCCCAAATTGCCCATCGTGCGTGATTGAACATGTGTACAGTATGTGTGCCCTGCAATGGATTGGCACCTTATCCAGGTCCTGTGCCCAAAGTCTTCTGGGATAGGCTCCAGGGCCTCTTAATCCTGATTCCAAAATTAAAATGTAAGACATATCACTTTGTTGAACTTGTAAATATCAGTAGGCCTTGATGTTAGAACAATATTTAATACTTGGCATTTGATAATCACGGCTCTACACCATCCTGTTTTTAATGCCACAAAACAAAAAGCTTTACTTTTCTTCTCTTCTTGTTTATACTGTATTCCCATTTTTTTTCCGCACAACACAAAAGCAGATCTAGGTGAAAGCCAGAAGCTGAACAAGTGCACGCAGACATCAAGCTTTTTCTTGTGTTACGTGCAATCAGGTTCACTTAAATTCATTTCCTCCATGCATGGGAAATACGGTATGAATAGCAAATGGTAGCTGGGAGGAAAAGAGCGAAGCAAAGGCTTGCTGAGTGGATGTTGGACTGAGAAACGGAATCAATCATGCAGAGAACGCCGTGGCAGCGAGGACATTGGGCCTGTAAGAAAATTTCCAACCCCCCACCTCCACAGCCCACATGTGATCTATCTACGGTGATGGAAACTGCAGAGAGCAGACAGAAGCAGTGAATTGGTTGAATGTGAATATAAACATTGCGAGCTGTCTTGCCAGATGGACGGTTTGGGAAATAAGATTGTTTTTTTTTTTTTTTATGTTTTTTTTTTCCTTCCTTCCTCCTTTTTTTGAGATGAAATCATTTGACATAGTGTATTCCTGAGGGTACCAAACAGGAAAGGCGAGGTGTGAGTACTGAAGGGTATGAGCAGGGGTGGCTGCGAAAGGAAAGAACAGCACACTGAGTGCCATTTGTTTATCCTAATATACAATCGAGGAGAAGACACACTATGCTGAGAAAGGGTAAGTAAAAAAAAAAAGCATCTGTCTGTCTGGATATTATAATGTTAGGCTTTTTGGCAATCAGGTGCTAAATAAAGGAAATAGTATGACATACAGGCAAGCTCAAAACAGTATACAGTAGGGGCATCACAAGTCAGTCTATTAAAGATCAACTGGTCAATAAACATCAGCTATCCGATCTCCATGATGGAAAAAGGAAAAAAAAAAAAAAACTAAAACAGCAATAGACTAGTCTAATTCTTGTGCAGAAAGCGTTTCTGTAATATTACAACCGCCATTATGTTTCCTCTCCTGCAACACCTGCCAACATTGCTCTCATTAGATTTGACTAGCGGGACCCGTTTCATCCCCCTACAGGCATCCCGAGGTTCCATCCTACAACAGAGAAATGAGTCAGCCAAACACCCTCTCTATCCCCATCACCGTCCTTTAAAGAGTGCAGCTGTTCTGTTGCCTCCATCCGTCCCCAGGAGACCACAGCCCACATTCCTCCCCAGCCAAGCTCGCACCATTACATCCACAGGCACTCTGCCTGCTCAGACAAACTAACAAACCACCATGCCACAACTATTTCCCGTGCCGCACCTCATGAGAGAGTTAAACGTAGCATGATCTGCGGCGTTCAGAAATGCTGCTGGCTTTCTGCTCCATTTGAATGATGGACCACGAGTATGAGTTGTGATCAGAAAGAAAAGGTAAGATATCTGCCTTGATCAGTGACCCTAAGGGGCTTTAGTTTGCTAGCCAAAGAAAAGGTCTAGCTGCAGCTACAGTACATATTTGATGGATAACATTTTAAATGTCAGAATTTTAACCTTTAAATGGAATCGTGACTTTTTTATTTAAAAAAAAAAAAAACAGGGTGTGTTTTTTCAATGAGCAGTGCAATTTAAAATCCCATAGGCAATGTGGATATTGGCACTACATGCAAAGTTGGTATGACTTGTTCTGCGGTGTCTCCTCACACTTTGTTTTGTCTCATTCGCTCTCTAAAGGAAAAGAGAAGTCTATGAATCGTTCCGATATGGTGGGGGGAAAAAAGGCAACACCTCTTTCAGGGATAGTAAGAAACTCTCATATATCAGATGACATCACCTGATAGCACTTGGCACTGTGTACGTCCTTAAGCAATACACTACATTAGCCTAACCACAGGCTATCAGCTTTGCTTCCTCCAAGCCGTCCATGCAGATGTGGCATCGTTCCAAATCATGCCTTCAAGTAGACACTATAAACAAGATTTGCTCTCATTTGCCTGACTAAATTCATGCACCATCATGCTCCTGGACAGCCAAGCTGAATATTGTGTACCCTCTCTGATTAAATGCTAATCCTAACAGTCTTGACTCTCGAGACATTTCTTCATCTGAAGTTTGCAGAACCGGTGTCCTCCGTCTCCGTTCTCGCCATGTGATTCCATTCATGCATGACTCGCTCGAAGAGAAAAGCCGCAGTGCCACTAGATGGCACTTTCCCCACTTCACACGACACCTCCCCTTCATTCCGGCTCGAACATCACAGTGTGCATCATACAGCTATCGCCCTTATGGCTTCTGTCTGGATAAGAACTCTCCTGAGACAGTTGGAAAAAAAAAATCTGTACAATCAATACCCATGCAACTAAACCACAGATAGGTCTGACACTATTACAGAATCAATCAGTCAGATCTGAGTCTGAGCCTGACTCACTTTCTCTTTCAAGAGTGCATAAAAAAAGCCTGTTACATGAATAAGTAATAGTTTGATGGAGCGGGCTGCGTCATCATAGAACTCTAGACTTAAAACAGTCCCTGGGACATGGGTGAGCGAATGTCATTCATGGCAGTCATGCTTGTGTCTGCCTTATAAAAGCTTCATACACTTTTTAAAATGAATTCAGATAGCTTTTAGACCATAAGATCTTCTAAAGGTGTGAGGAAGTTAGATCTGGCTTGTACTCTTTAATTTATACTTTATATTTTTTTATTAAAAGTTGGTATACGATTTACAGTTAGTATCATTTGTACCTACTACTGCATTTCCATGTTATCTCTCTCATACTCACTCATCGTCTATGCCGCTTTATCCTGTCTACAGGGTCAAAGGGTCCTGGACAGGGTGCCAATTTATCGCAGGGCACACAGATATACACACTCATTCACACACACTGCGGGCAATTTGGGAACGGCAGTTAACCTAATCTGCATGTCTTTGGAATGTGGAAGGAAACCAGAGTACCCAGAGCGATCCCACCAAGCACGGGGAGAACAGACCCGAGGCGGGAATCGAACCCGGAACCTGGAGGCGCAAGGCGACAGCATTTCCATTTCAATGTAATATACGCTCAAATTAAAACGCATCAGTGGACTAGAACTGTTTTGGCAAGATTCAGAAGTCAATTCTGTTAATAATCATTTTGTTTTAAACGATTTATTGCCTTTTAATTAATTAAATAATCCTTGATCAAGTTCCCCAACCACAGCCAATCTACTTTTCCTGTGTGCTATGTTCAGTACTGAAATTACTAATTGCCATACCATCCTAAAGGGGCGAGATATAATATATAATGTACTACATTCCATCCATGAACCTCTGTAGTCAACTAGGGCAGGGGTAGGCAAGTTCGGCCCTATAGAGAGCTGCAATCCTGCAGAATTCAGCTCCAACCCCAATCAAACACACCTGAACAAGGTAATCAAGGTCTTCAGGATTACTAAGGCTACACACAGGCGAGTTTTTTTTTATGGTTGGTGTTGCAGGACTGTGGCTCTTTAGGAACGAACTTGCCTACCGCTGACCTAGGGATTATGGAGGCCAATGGTGACATTTGTATTTATTACCATTTTCATAACCACGGTATCACCTTGAGTCAAAATTCAGACACTACAGGCAACATCAATTAACCTAATCTGCATGTTTATGGACTGTGGGAAGTAACCCACCAAACACAGGGAGAACATGCAAACTCCATGCACACAGACCCCAAGGTGGAATCTGAACCCGGACCCTGGGGACGTAACCCAGCGCTAACCACTACACCACCATGCCGCTACGTACTACAGTCACAGCCCGCAAAACCCCAAAAAGGTCACTTTGCCCTCATTGCTCCTGAGTTCTCTTCATTATTAAGGCTGTTTAAATGACTAACCCATTATTAATTCGTTATTTTGTGTACACAAGCTGTAATTACAAACCCTAATAAAATGCCATGAGACAGTGAGTATGAGAATAACAAGTGCATTTTTTGCCCATATATTTGTCCGTGTTGGTTTAAAACGAGTATCATCCTATACAAACACTTTCCTTTTTAGCTGCAAGTTGCACATTTATGAGTTTATGATATATTTGTATATCCTTATTTTAAATAAAGCAAACAAAGTGTTGTTTTCATAACTGGGCTTTACGTCTAATCAGGAATCTCGTTTCCTCAATTTAAGCAGCGCCCATTAAAAGTGCATGTGTGCTCAAGCACTTAGACTCAGACTATACGCATTCTTTATAATGTTAGTGGGTTGATTATACATGAAGTGCATTAGAAAGCTATATTACTTTCCTTGGATGCAGTAAGTCTGCAGGGGCGAAGAGCTTGGAAAGCACTTCTCTACAGGTTTAAGTAAAGTATGTTTTACTGTCTTTATTACATCAGGATTCTTTAAAGTTAACTGATGACAGCTGATCAGCAACAGCAAGAACAGCAGGGACAATTCTGTTATTTTCACTCACATAGTGTTTTATGTACAGTAGATGTAGATTTATTTTTATTTTTTATTTATTGCTGTGATGCGCCTCTAATAATGAACTCTTCATGCTGAATTTTACGTTTAAGATTTTTTCATGTAAGTTGCGTTATACAAGGGGCGTTCGCCTTGGAACGCCTGATCTTTGAAAATCGATGAACAGCTTGTTGCCAACTTGCATAAGAAACACAATTTGTCAGTGGGAACTGTACACACCATAATTCACCCACACCACTTGCACATTACAGGAATTCGGCTGAAAGGTATTGCCACATCCCCCATACAGTCCTGATCTCGCTCCAAGCCATTTCCATGTGTTTGGACCTTTAAAGGAGTTCCTGGGAGGCCGGGAGAGCATTTCAGATGTAAATGCAGTCTAATTTCTACCTTGTTGGGATAAAAGCACTAGTGACGTGCTGGGATGTGTATCAGAGTAGCACAGGATTATATAGAGAAGTAAAGGGAATTTTTACTCTAGGAATTGTGCTCTCTGTTATTCTGCACAAAAAGGTCAAAAGTCCCGCTTTTGACTTGAACGCCACTTCTTTGTCAGCTCAAGCAATTAACATTAGGTCTTGGTTAAATTGTGTAGGCATTAAAAAACAAGCCTTCTCAGTATATCCACGGCCTTGTTTTGAACCTCGATACATACATATTTCATCCTTGTTCATATTTTTGAAACAGATGAATCAAAGGGTTTTTGTTTGTTTGTTTTAAACACAAACATTCTACAGAACTTGAATCATAGCGGACAGTTACGGTTGTACAAATCAGGAGTATCTGCTAGCTTTTGCTGTTCCCTAATTGAGCACTCTGGAGTAAAGTAATCATTTAAAGCAAAGCCGATAACGATTTCTACTTCATCACACATGCACAGACTGGTCTAGCAGGAGCTAGGCCGAGATTGCTTAATGTGGGGAAAAGAGATTACGGCAATGGTTAGTTCTATATGAAAGGATCCGGTTTAAGCTGGCCCATGACAGGAGCCAAGCTGTAGTTGCTTTGTCGAACTTTACACTAGATGTTAATAAATGTATGATTTATTTATTTGTTCATCATTATTATTATTATTGCCTTGCTCGTTGTTAATTCTTTGCACGAATCTCTAACTTAGAACAACTTAATTATTATTCATTTAGCAGTAACTAAGCATATGCCTTTTTTTTTATATATTTTTTTATAATGGTTAGTCCTCAGACAAGGTTACAAAAGAGGCCTTCATCCATCTTGTCAGGCAGGAGAAAGGGAGCAACAATAAGTGGCTGTGGGTAAATGTTGTCACAGTGCGTTCGGACCATTAGCATGGTGATAGTTCACCAACATTATCATTAACTCTGGTCACAGAGCATTGGAGTGTGTGCTCAGCCATGCCTCCAGCACTCATCGTGACACATTGTACACACAGTTTGAAAAATGGCTGTTGCTTGGGAACTGAGAAGACACGAATGCAGGAGGCTCTAAAGGCAACCTCAACGCTCGCCCAAGTATGTTATTAACTCTTGAGGGGATGTTGAATGACACACTAAGATGTAAAGACACCTTGTTGTTTTTACAATTGTACGCTATAATACAGATTAACAAGCTCTTTGAAAGCATGCTTATTAAGCAACACAAATAACTCAGCTCATTTAATTAGGAGTCTACACTGGAAACCTTAAAAACAATATGGCATGTCTAGACTACAGGTCTTTCCTATACAAAGCAAGCTCCTAGGTGCTGAGAAAATTAAATGCAAGCCAGAGATTCTAATGACTTATCGTATATAAAGGAACAGAAAAACCCTTTCTATTAAACCACATTGTCTTGGCCAGCCGCTTTCACTGATGTTATGTAGTACGGATGTTTTTTTTAAAAAGGTGCTTTTTCAGGAATTTGGCTAAAAATAAATTTAAACTCGGGCTGTGACTATTAACGCATTCGATTAATCATTTATTTTTTTTAAACACAAATTAAACATATGACGAGTTTGACCCTGATGGGTCACAATCACAATCACAGCACTGTAACCCGGCTGTATGTGATAATGGCACGTTTAACACGGATAATAAGATGACTGAGAAAACCAGGTGTGCAGAATGGCAAGTTTTATTATAAAAGAGCTTCTAGATGGAACCAAAGTTGTGTGCTTGAGCTACCTTCAAGTGGAACTATTTTTACAAGAATACATTAAATGTAAGATGTGGGAGTGGTGGCACAGGTGGTTAAAGCTCTAGGTTACAGGTTCTTGGATCTAAAGATCCAGGTTTGAGCCACACTGTCAGTGGGTTGCCACACCCCACACTACCCAACCACTACATGCTGTGCCGGTCCCATTCATTTGTTAAATGTTAATATTTGAAATATAAAAACTGGCTAATCTGTTTCCTCTAACCAGTTTCTCGTGCACTTCTTTATTCCAACATTGCACTTTTATAGCACAAGTAAATCTGAGTATCTTGAATGATCGTGATTATTCACCGACTATGACGGCGATTAACTATTATTTAATTATATAATTATTAGAGATAACCAAATTATTATATAGTGTTTGTGTTGATGAACCATTCCACTTTTACTCAATACTAGGTAAAACTGACTGCGCTAAATAAAGGGTACTGATATTTACTTTACTGCTGGTGATGAAGGTACTTCAAATAAATCATAAGGTCAGCTGTGTGCCTAGGTGACCTCTGTAAATACAGCACCTTCTCCCTACTAATAATAAGCCACGGGTACCTCTGCCTGATAGAAGTCTGAACCAAGACCAGACTGAACCCTATCAAATACGTACGTTAAGGGCAAAAACCTATCCATAAGCTTGCGATCCTATCGGATTCGTGTACAGTCCGTGCACAACTTGTAGTGCTACACTGAGCAGACGTGTCCCTGATACGCCCGCCTGCTTTTCTTTTTTTTTTTCTTCCGGAAAGTGAAAACGACTTGTGGGCTGATAAACCGCCGCAGCTCCTCGCACCAATTGGCTTTTATTAATCCTCTTCGCTTTCACTGAATGCGGCAGCTCGTTCTCTAAATATAAGCCATTAGAAATGAACAATTACTTTAGGCTGATATGGCATGCCGTGCCTCTTTTCATGCCCCGTGTAGATAAGATGATTGTTCAGCAGTGCTAATGGCCCTGGCAGAGTGATGGACACCACTCCTCAGCTGGACATCGAAATGATGGCATTAAAGCCATGCAGCAATCTGATTTCCAAAAGGTAAGGAAAACATTAGCTCCTCAGAGGAAATGCATTTACCTGTTCGGGAGGAAAGTAAGGCTTTGCAAAGCATTAAAAAAAAAAAATAAAAAAAATAATAATGTTCCCAGTGTGTGCCCTTGATGGTCTCTTATATGTTTCATGCAGCTTCATATTAGGAACTGTTGTGCTTGTAGAGGGTGTAATAATGTTCCACGGACCCTTAGTGTGTAAGGGATTAGCTCATATGTTCGACAGGTACTAGGGACACGGAACACAGATAAACGCTCAGGTTTTAGGAAAGAGAAAGAGCCGGAATAACAGCCGGACTGCTTCACACAACATAAATTCTGCCCTTCACCTCCTGCTAACTGGTTATGGGAAAGGATGTCTTCATGTGGTATATGATGCAAATAAGTACCTTAATCATATGGTGCAATGTTCTCTGTGTTTAATAGCTAGATAGCAATTACCAGTATGGTAGTAATGAATAAAAAATAGAAACAATATCTAGTTCTAATTGCCGTAATAATGTCAAATTTTAATCTGAAGTTTTAGTTGAAAAGGGATGTATGGCAGAGCGTCCGGTATGTATTATTGCATTGCTATTCTAGGAGTTTGGATCAGGAAGGAAGGGGTAACCACCCACACACTACTCTTTATGGATGGATGATACCAAGGTGCCCTGAGTTGTCAACTTTATGTACAATTGTACAGCATCTACTAATAACTTTCAGTGCAGTGCCTTCAGAAAACCTTCACACTCCAGTGATTTTTATTTTTGCATGTTTTTTTTTTTTTGCTCATTTGCAGTCTTAAAGTTACTCGAACGTCTAGTTTCCCTCCAAATGGTGTAGCTCTTAGAGTTTAGAGCTTTTTAGACATTTTTTGTTTTGCTGTTTTTTTTTTCTTTTAGATTTATACAATGGTACCTTTGTATACGATTTTAATCCGTCCCAGAGTTCTTAATACAGTACAATACAATCAGAGGTGGAAAGAGTAATAACATTTTGTACTCAAGTAAAAGTACTGTTACTTTAGCAAGTAAAGTTACCCTTATAAAAATCTACTCAAGTAAAAGTAAAAAGTAGCTCATTAAAAATTAACTCAGAGTAAAAGTTACTGAGTTACTTTTTTTTTTTTTAACAGCGGGGGGGGGGGATGGGGGATGGAACACCCTTGCATAATAAATCTGTTCCCTTTGTTGTGCTTGAAATCAAAGTGATCATTTAAATATGACCAGGGGTTTGATCATAAGAATTTGTTGGCATTTCACTTTCAGCTGTGTCTGCATCACTGGCATCTG
>JAOVVB010000030.1:12893646-12924620 GCA_028570985.1 Heterobranchus longifilis | reverse complement strand
AATTATGTTTTGGGGTAAAACGCTTCACTGTTATCTTTACATGTATTGTTGTTCTCTCTCTCTCTCTCTCTTCCGCACACACACACACACACACACACACACACACACACACACACACACACACGCACGCACACACAACTTGACACATTAAGTGATGATTTCATAAACAAATATTGCACCCTTGGATTCTTGTTTCTTTTTTTAGCCTCACTTTTTTTCTTTTATTATCTTAAATTGAATATACTATGTCTCAGGCATAACACACACACACACACACACACACACACACACATGCAGTGGTACTGTAACTGGGGCAGAATGATTCAGCCAGTAGCCATTTAGCCTGCAGCAACTAGACAGACAAACGACAAAACGTCCTTCCATCCCTTAGCCGATGAAAGAGCGAGGAGGAGCTTATAGAGAAACATCGAATACAGAGGGAATAAAGATCAAACAGATGAAACATTCTCTGCAGGGTTATTGTGTAAGAATGTCTGATTTCATCTCTGATCTGCATTTGGCTGAAGTATCATGTGTTGTGTCTTTTTTTTCTCACTTAATATTTGGAAGTCAATATATACATTTGTAGATTTCAATTATTCAAATGAGTTTCAAATATGCATAAACTACTTCCAGGAGGCAGAGTTGTAGCAGGTACTGTAGCGCTGTCTGATTAGCCTTTTATTTTTGTTCGACGGAGTGTTCAAATGCGAGAAGACTGCATTGTGTGGTGCATTGTAACAAATCTCACTTAAAATCATTGAGCTTATTAATATGCATGATTAAAAAAAAAAAAAAAAAGTTCCTTCCGACAGATGGCGGGATTTGAAAACGAGTAGTGCGCCACAGCACTGAGGTGCTTCGTACCATCAGGAAATATATGGACCAGTTGGAGCGTGTTACGTTTAAACAAAGACATCAAATGAAAAATCGTTTCTTTCGGGGAAGCAAGAATTTCTGTCTTCAGTGGACTTTTTTTTTTCTCCTCCCCACACTGCTGCATGTTAACGAATGCTGAAGCTCTGAGCAACGGCAGCAACCTTGAGCTTTTGTGCTTCAGCTTTCACTCATTTCCCTCCTTGTGAGAAAGGAATGGTGGAGATTGTGCTCGTTGTCAGGATGAGGACGCGCGTTTTAGAATTTTAAGAGGAAAGCCAGCATTTTGAAGAATCTGAATAGGAAAATAAATAAATAAACAAACAAACAAATAAAAGCATAAAACACAGGGTTATAGCTTTTTCCCCCCTTTTTTTTAAAGGACAAATCAAATGAAATGATTTTGACAGAACCTCAGAAAAGCCAGTAAGTTGTACGCGCTCATGCTACAGACCATATCAACAATATGTTTCACTTCTAGTTAAGTAAATCTTTATATATAAATCCTAGCATTATGACCACTGGCAGGTGAACTAAACAACACTGATCAGCAACTATACATCAGTAAACTGGTGACAGGATCATAATCACCCAAGGCACACCCATGCCCGTTCAGTCCGATTTTCTAACAAATTCAACATCACTAAAATTGACTGTCTGATTTCTTTCCAGCTGTTATATTTCATGCAGGTTTTAACAGACTACAATCTATGAAAAGGATTTAATAAGCACTTAAATTCTGTGTAACTTACAGTATGTACTGTATATTGCTGCTCCACACTCCAGTCCGGTAGGTACTCGTATTGCAACTGACAACAACGGACCATAAACTCAAAAGAAGAAAAAGAAGCGATATTCTTGCAAAACATATTCTGCAAATATTTGCAGAAGATGCGAGCAGCTCGTATTTCCTGCATATCCGTGTTATATTTTTAAGGAATTTGTCATTGTTAGAGCATTTAAAATTTGTAAGTTTACCTAAATAATGTTAGAAATATGAATCGAATCAGAATCAATTTTAATAATGACAATTGTTAAAAGCGCTATACAAATAAAATTGAATTGAATTGAATTGTTTTTTTTACGTTTAACACGAGTACAGTGGACTCGTTTGATTTACGAACCGGTTTCAACATACGAGCGATACTTTAACTTAGACAATTGATTTATACCATGACTGTAGCTTATGATATGTTTCTATTTAGCATGTTTTTCATATCAGCATCTAATATAATGGCACATTTTTCAGTAGAGTTTTTTTTTTTTTTAAAGTGATCAGCTCAGCTCCGTTAGTGCTATTAGCATATCTCAGCAACAGCATATCAGTTAGCAGTTCATAGCCACATCACTTAGCTTTGTTGCCTGTGGAATTAAACCACTTACTACTGGGAATTAGCCCTGTGGTTTTCCATTAACCATTGAAATCATTAGATGCTGACGGAAGACGTTTTTGCAACAGTGTTAAAAATGAAGGTTTCTCTTAGGTTAAGGTCGGATAATTTGTTGATGTTTTTTTTTCTCTCCAACAGCAACAACGGTGTTGTTGTTTGCAGCCGCAAGAATTGTTGAAGCGTGTGATTTTACTTTATGTGTCAGTGACCAGGTAGTACAACTGCTAGATCAGTGCATGCACTGTAACCACGCTAACGAACAGGCGGCCTAGCATGAAAAACGAACGGAGAAGCAGGAGCGAGGTTTTTGTGTTTTTGTGGTGCTGAAATGCACATCACCAGGATACAAGCTATGGCTAAATTCTGATATAAGATGGATAAAACGCTGTTTTGGATGTAAAAATTAACACAACACATGACCACATCATTGTTACAGCCCACTCAAAAGTCAAAAGTCGTTCACGTGTTTATCGCACTTTAATCAATTAATTAGGGAAAGCTAAATCTTTTACGAAACGTATTAACTGCTCGCTTCTAGATTCCAATGTGATTTACCCGAATGCTTCAAAACTCATTGATGCACTATAAGGCATTAAACCATTGACCCACTTTCGATATGGATGTAATTACCCTTAACTGCATTAAACTGAAAGTCTGCACTTTGAACTGATATACATTATTTAATAATAATATATATTCAAGTTCAATTTACTGTGGTAGTCAGATCCGGTGTTTTATACAGTATGCGTGATACTTGTACAGTAGGTATATATCTAATGTAATCTGTAGTCGATTTGCTACAAATTACTACAAAACAGAACATGTTAAAATAATGTCATTAAAAATGTCTGAAAACACTTACTTTGGCACAGTTAAGTTTTCATGTTTTTTATACAGTTGATGAAATCATTTTCATGGCATACAGTGCTGTGAAAAAGTATTTGCCCCTTCCTGATTCTCCTTATTTTTGCATATTTGTTACACGAAATGATTCAGATCATCAAACGAATTTTAATATTACACTAAGATAACGCAAGTAAATACAAAATGCAGGTTTTAAATGATGACTTCATTTTTTGAGGGGAAAAAAGCTGTCCAAACGTGCCTGGCCCTAAGTGAAAAGGTAATTTTTTCTCCCTAAACTTAATAACTGATTCTGCCGCACTTGGTGGCAACGACTACAGTCAAGGGGTAGTGATGAATGGCAATGAGTCTTTCACATCGCTATGGGGGAATTTTGGCTCACTCCTCTTGAATTTTTTATTTTTTTTTATTAAGTCACATTGGAGGGCCTATTTACAGTAAGGTCATGCCACAGCATCTCAATCGGACTTTGACTAGGCCACTGCAAAACCTTAATTTTGTTTTTTGAGCCGTTCAGAGGTGGACTTGCTGGTGTGTTCCAGATCATTGTCCTGCTGCATAACCCAAGTGCGCTTAACCTTGAAGTCACAAATTGATGGCCAGACATTTTGCTTCAGGATTTCCTGGTAGAGCGCAGAATTCATGGTTCCCTCAATTATGGCAAGTCATCCAGGTCCTGAAGCTCAAACCAGCCCCAGACCATCACACTACCACCGCCATGTTTGACTGTTGGTGTGATGTTCTCTTTATGAAATGCTCTGTATGTTTTACGCCAGATGTAACAGGATGCAAACATTAAAAAAAAAAAAAAACTTTTGTCTCATAAGTCCACAGAATATTTGGGCAAAAGTAAAATTAAGATGTTTTTTGGCAAATGTGACACGAGCGTTTGTGTTCTCTTTGGTCAGCAGTAGCTTTCACCTTGGAACTTCCATGGATGCCATTTATCTGGAATTTCCTTCGGGATCAATAAAAGTATCTATCTATTTTGCCCAGTCTCTTACTTATTATTGAATCATGAACATCAATTACTTTTTCCCATAGGGATAGGCAGGTGTGGACAGCTTTTTTCCCTTAATAAATGAAATCATCATTTAAACACTATGTTTTTTATTTGCTTTTTTATTTGCTTATTTTTTTTTGATGATCTGAATCATTTAAATGTGACAAATATGCAAAATAATGTTAATCATGAAGGGGCAAATACTTTTTCACAGAAATGTAGCTTTATTGAATGTATTCTCAGATGAGGTAATAAATCTGCCACACTGAGCACAAACTTAAAAGAGCTTAAACATACAGTTGTACACTGTAGGATTTTTTTTAAACACGTTAAATAGCAGTTATTGTACTGTATGTGCCACTAATATAATTTTGTAACTGTTTTTTTTTTTACAGTCAGAAATGAACTCTACCAATTAATTTCTTTTCATTTAACAGAAAATAAATATACCAAGAAAGTGCAAATAAGGTTAATACTGTTATTTCTTTTTTTTATTATTATTTATGTTATCTGACAACTAAATAGTTTGTATTTTTTTGAAATACATACTGACAAAACTGTCTTACAAGGAGCCTCACTGTATTTATATACTGTATGTCTTAGAAATAAAATACACTCTTAACATTTTTATATTTATAGTGTGCCGGCTTCTACAGGAGGTTAATTAACCATCTCTCTGCGTTCTCACTCCACCCACAAGCATATGCTGCAGTGCTGACCAAAACATGGGTGGTGCTGTAGTGGCGCTGTGCTTTGAGCCATGCGTAGGCATATGGGCAAGGGGCGTGGCTCTGTTTGAGCTCATGGGTTGGTCTGCCATGTTCATGCCACAGGTCACCCCTGCGCTATATGAGGGGTATTCCTAATGTCATATGATTTTACAAAGATCATTATCCATATTTGTACACTATATACACTCTATATGACACAAATATAAACGTTTTTATAAACGCAATGCAAAAAAGTACAATCTATATAAATAACAGAAAGGTTTTGTCTGTACGTTGGTCAGAACTCGCTCTTTCAATGATATCTTTACATTTCATACATTAAAGGAATTTACCAGAAAATTACCAGAAAAAAAAAATTGTCTGCATGTCTGTCCAGCCAATTTTGTTGCAGCATCACGCAAAACTGGCTCGACAGAATTTAACGACACTTTGCAGGTCCTTCGGTATTTGCCTGAAATTAAATCTGCGCCATAAATTTAAATTAAAATGTTGAAAAGAATGAAGTTATGAGCAGTTTTGTGCCAGATTAACCTCACAGCAGCCATCACTTTTTTCGACGAATATATCAATTTTTCCGTTGAGGTGGGCGTGGCAATACGTTCTACATGTATATGGACACAAACGAACGGCGACACAGCGTGCCTTACTCTAAAAAAGGTGTAAATACAATATGAACACTGAACCTGTCTATATTTGTATAATTTTTCTCTTATTTCATATTTTATTTCTGTTTTCTACATTTCACGGCAAATCATACTGTGTATGGCTGTATTCAAATTTGAATTTGAATCAATGAAAAAACAGTTTGTCTTATATGTTTCGAAACCGTGGCGCTAATAACAAACAGTCATGTGGAACGCCACTATGAGATAAAACATGGTTTGTTAGAGCAAACATATCCAAGGTGAGGGCGTGTAACGTACCCGAACTGACAGCTCGTTGTTTAAAATGAAAATGTTGAGTGAAAAGTAATGTTATGAATAGTTATGTGATGGAATTTAATAATCTACTTTAAAACAGGCAGTGTATTTTGCTGATGATGAATAAAGTACTGTACAATTAAGTGTAAACAAGGCATAAGATACTCAACCTTTAATAAATTATTTCCTTTTTAGTAATAAGTTAAACAGAGGACAGAAAGACAGGCAGACGTATTCATGGGCTTCAACCTGACATAATGATGTCACTGGTTATGTTAAAGCTGATCAGCTTATTTTTAGCTTTAGTTTTTAGCTACAAATATTCATATAAAACATTTAATTTGTTGTATTACACATTTTACATCCATTCTTGTCAAATAGCAGCTAATATCTGTTAAATAAATGTATGCTCGGTGTGTCTGCATGCGGTAAATTACTGTCATGTTGCAGTCAAAGACTGTAAAAGTCTAATGAGGGCTCATTGATATCATTTACAGTTTTTCCTTCGTTTTGTTTTTTTTTTAGAATGACTTATTTCCTGTAACATTAAATATTTTAGATGTGATTTACAAAAACAGGGAAAATCCGTTAAAACAACATTAATTAGTAACAATAATTACCATTAAAAAGTTATGGCCATACACAGTGCAGTAGAACCTCGGCACATGAATGCGCTCCCTTATAAATTTTCATTTTCATTTTACAAGAATTGTAATTATGCAAGAAATGTGCATTTCGAACAATCAAACCGAATGGCGGCTAAGTTGCATGTACATCTGGAAGCCGTACAAAGCCAAGCCGAGCGAGTTTAGAAATTGTCAATTTTTTGTCGAGCTGTTTAGAAAGCGTCATAACCAGCGACGCCAATGTTGCCTTCGCCATGCGTTCAAAAGCTAGGTGACTTTACGCACGTTTTTTTTGTAATCTTGGTAATGTTTAGGGGTGACTGGAATGGAAAATCTGCGTTTACTCTGTTTCTTATGGGAAAATTTGTCTCGCAATACGAATTTCACCTAAAGAAATCAGCTCAAGAACGAATTCAATTCATACAGTATGCTAAGGTTCCACTGCATTTAATATTAAGTTTAATGTAATTCTGGGGGCAGTGGGTACTCAGGCTTGGTTAAGGATCTTGGGTTGTGGGTTCAAGTCCCGCCACCGCTGCGTTTCCACTGCTGAACCTTAGTGCAGGTGTTCCTATTACAGTGTGCAGTGTGTGCATATATGGATTTATCCAAGAAAGCTGCTTATTTATTTTTTAACATGAGATGCTGTAGCGCACCAATTGTAATAGCAATATTTTAATAACCTGGAGGCTCTAAAATTTACTCGCATATGAAGGTTAGAGATTTTAATATCCCAAGCATATTATCATCTCTGGTGTTTAAATGCTGTTGAGGTAGCACCTACTTTTCTTAATGTCCATTTATTAGTTTCAGGTATATTACGCAATTTAGGCCTGACGTAGTAAAAGCTCTCAGTCTTTATTAAAGTGTGTGCTTTTTTTTAAAATAGAAAAATACATTTTATTAAGAAAAAAATGTTAAGGAGTATGAGATTTTTAGCAACAAAAATACACAAGTCAACGGATGGAAGTAATAGGTATATGTGCGAGTGTGCACATGTGTGTGTGTGTGTGTGTGTGTGTGTACTGGGGGCTCATTTTCACATTGTTGCATATTCCCAGTGGAGCTGCCTTTACTTTGACAGATTTATATTTCAGCACAAAGATAGACACATGCCGTCAAGGTGTGTGTGCGTGCATGTGTGCACGTGTGTGTGTGTGTGTGTGTGTGTGTGTGTATGTGGTGGCAGACAAAGAGAGAGCGAGGGAAAGTGAGAAAGATATTAATGCCTTGGCCAGACGGAGAAGATGTAAGTGCTTCATGGCGAGGCTGGGCATTATGGGAAATCCATCCTCATTGTGAAGCTCAGGCGCCAGATGGGTGACACTGTCTTCTCAGGCTGTCAAAGCGGATTTCACTTATCGGATACTGTTCTGCATTTATTTAAAAATAAAAATTATATTTGCATATCCAAAAGTAAAAATTCTCCAGGTCTTTCAAATCCTGAGTTACTAAAAGTATGCATATGTAAACAACACATTTCAACAGAATTAGCTTGTGAGAATAAAACGGGGAAGCTGTTTTAATGCCAAGGTCTACTGAGGATCCTGTTTTTTTTTTCTTTCTTTTTTTATCAAGCCAATTGGTGAGTCTTATGCATTCTGCATTTTCATTTTAATGATAAGCTTGCACTAAGCATAGGGGTACTCCTACTGTATGTTAAACTTTAATATCATTTCATATCATAAAGTACTGCGGGTTGGACTTTAAAGAGAAAAATCACAATGGTGCACAAAGTATAAGCAGTGAAAGCTGGTGGTGATATTAGCTGGGAGGCAACAATCGAACATCCATCAATAGCTGGACAGTGAAACTATTAGTCTTGAGCAACGTATTGTATTACACCATCTCATCGATTGCACAGTAAAAATGATGTGGGGCAAACTATTAAACACACACTTACAAACAGATAGACAGCTACATTGCTTATAGTTTGAAGTATGTGAAGGTCATAATGCTCAAAAAAAAAAAAAAAAAGAACGGTTCAAAATAAATCTCATTAAATTGATCTTAAATCATCTCTTGTTGCATGGCACTAGTGCTATTTGTCTGCGTTATTATTGTCACTGATTGGCTGCATGAACCTACGGTTTGAGCTGGAAAGAAATCTGCTCAGCCTCTTTTTTCATACAGTACCATGCAAAAGTATAGATTCCCGTCTCTGTGTGCATGGAGTTTGCATGTTCTCCCCGTGCTTGGTGGGTTTCTTCCAGGTACTCCAGTTTCCTCCCACAGCCCAAAGACCTGTAGATTAGGCTAATTGGTGTTCCCAAATTACCCGTAGTGTGTGAATGAGTGTGTGTGTGTGCCTTGCGATGGATTGGCACCCTGTCCAGGGTGTACCCTGCCTCGTGCCCTAAGTCTCCTGGGATAGGCTCCAGACCCGCCGCGACACTGTAGACAGGATAAAGCAGTATAGACGATGAGTGAGTGTTTCTTCATGTAACAACCTCAGCAGCAACCTCATTTCCCCTCTCGTCTGTTCCAACCACTCAGCATTCTGGCCTGATCATCATCATCATCATCATCATCATCATCATCATCATCACCTGTTTCTCACTGGTTCCTGCTTTAAGTTAGATTTTTATTTTATTTTTTTATGCTTGAATGATTCATAGGTCACTGTGTGGCCTAAACAAACAAAAAAAATAAAACACCCCTCTGAAACTGCTCAGGGACTGCACAAACACTTGCTCAAGACTACATTAAAAATCTGAGAAAGTCTGGCTCTTTGGAAGCGAAATATAAAGAAAAGAGCAGCGGCTCGAGACGGTTGCACAGTACCGTACCATACATCTTCCATAGAATCCACTTTAAAACATTTCTTAAGAGGTAATAATCCAACATCAAGGCCGGGCATGAAACCTTATATCAATACCTTATCAACTTCGAACTATAGTGTTTTAGATTTATTTTAATTGACTTATCTGATGCACAAACACACTTAAACCGAATCCCAGACGGCTCTCTCCTAACTGTATCTCGCTCATTATATGGAATGAAACAGAACAGCACTGTAAGCACTACTTTACAATTTATACAATACTTTATTCATTAGGTTTTATAGATGTGTTAGAGCAAATAAATCACTAAACTGTGCAGGACTGCAGTTCTGGAAGTGTACATAATGCACTATGTGTCTAATAGACCTCCATTACAGATTCAGCCAGAGAAAAGACAAGAGTCTACAATGTTCGTTTTCAAATATCTAATTATACATTTGATATATAGTTGTTGTTTTTTTCTTTTCCAACATGAACCCACGCAATCGGTTTAAAGGAAACTTTAAATGTGCATTTGTAGACTACAAAGTGCGGAAAGAAAAACATGGACGCTTTTTGTGAGCGGCTAAGCGTGATGAGAGATGTGTGCTTACCTTCTCCAAACAATGAATGAACAATGTTAAACAGCGTTATAGATTCAACAAGCCAATGTGTGTGTGTGTGTGTGTTGATTGATCCAAATCAGATACTTGTTTATACAGCGTAACTCATTTAAAGATAAGAAGTGTTTGCCGTTCATGCTGTGATTCAACTCGACGTCACTTGGGGTCAAGGAGAAGTTTGCGAGCGTGTGCAACGTTATACAATGCATTATGTCAATATTAAGCCTTCGAATATGTAAATATGAAAATCAGAATAGTATACAGAGAATAAATTTGGCTCTGACTATGTGTGTGAGAGAGAGAGAGTGTGTGTGTGTGTGTGTGTGTGTGTGTGTCATTTCTGTCTATATATTTCTCTGTTTCTTTACTCGTCTCCAGGGCACTGAAGCAGCCTCTCGTTTCATCTCCCTCTCTCGCTCTGTATTTTCTCGCTCCTCCAGGCGATGGTGGAGACGGTGAATAACCTGCTGTGTGGGCGCGCTCAGGCTGCATGGAAGGCGCTGTCAGTGATGGATCAGCTGCGCTGTGCCACCATGCTGCTGGACACAGTGGAGACGGCTGCCTTCATGCTCGCTGACAACCTGCTCAAGACCGACACCATCCAGGAGAACACTGACAACATCCGTATGTCTATATCAGCACAAAAACACACCCAGCCTTACAGCACAGCTACATTTGTTTATTAATTCCTTTTTATACAGCACTGTGCAAAAGTCTTAGGCACCATATTATATGCTGTACCAATTTCGTTATATATGTTTATCATGTCTGCATAATTATGTACAGAATCATTCAGTATTTCAATATATGACTTAATAAGAACTCATATTCTCCAGCATGTTCAGTAAAACCTAACAGCTGTTTTACTTATAGTATTGTGCAAAAGTCTTGGGCACATACAAAAATATGGCATAAGCAAAAGATGCTTTTGAAAACATTTCTGCATAAAATAAACTTCTATAAAGAGCAATAAAGAGCAATAAAATAAACAGTCAATATTTGGTGTGAAAACTCATTGCTTAAAATCAAGAGTTTTAGAAACAGCTGTTAGGTTTTACTGAGCTTGCTGGAGAATATGAGTTCTATTTTATGCAAATCCCAGGAGCATACATTAGGTTTTCGTTTCCATCTGAAAACTAGTCTGTCTTGTACTATATATTTTTACTTTACAGCCATGCATATATTCTCCTGCAATGTTATTTATTTATAAATTTTAAAAAGTTATATATGGAAATACTGAATGATTAACATATATAACAAAATTGGTAAAGCATATAATATGGTTCCTAAGAGTTTTGCACAGTACTGTATATATATATATACATATATTCACTAAATCAGCTTCATGCGATGTCTAGTCACTCAGCGCTTGGGTTATTCTAGTAAATCATTTCACTTGTCTAATGCACAAGAATGACCCAACCCGAACGAGCGGTCATGAGCCACAGAGAGCACTTCAAATCTGAAATGAAAAATGTAATATCTCAGTAAATCTGCACACTCTTTATATAAAGTAGTGGTGCCAATAACCTGAGCGCACACACACACGAGTTTGTGAACATGAGAGACATTTCGCATGAAAGGTATTCCACTCCAACGCTAGTCGAAGCTGGTTTTTGTTTTTTTACCAAGACGTATGTTTTATACTCTTGCCACCCATTTATCATAAAGGCATTTCACTATTTACATCTCATTAACCATTCTTATCTCCTTTCTCCTATTACTCACCCAAGACGAGGTGTTTCTACACAATTTCTACACATCTCCACTCTTCTTCACACTCTCTCTATCTCTCTCACATACATACACATCTCATTTTTGTACCTTCTATATCACACTCTTAGGGTGTGATGAGGAACAGTGGCACGACGCCATGTGACACAAATGCTGCTGCTGCTTTACAGAGTGTTATGGAACATATGGAACGCAGTTAACCTGTCACCTTGTCTTCTCTGCTCCGTTCAAAAGCCTTTTTTTATTCAAAGGCTTGTTTTTTTTGTTTTTTTTCCAGGAAACAGATGTACTCTGCGCTAACAATGCCAACCACGAAACTCGAACATTTTTCACAACAGGCGCAGAAGCTTCTCTTCGGAGGATGAATAATTGAACAAATGTAATATTAAATGGAACTTAAAAGGTGTTTTGCGTTGCTCTTTAGTAGCCCACAATGTTTGCCTTCGCAACAGTTGCATTATTCATAAAAACCACCTTTGAAAGTCACAGCGGAGGCTAGATTTACCTGTGTGTGACCTGCACTTTTACATTTACCCAGATTGCACAGATGTACTGTATGCCTGCGACACTAACGTCATACCTCCACTCAGGTAGAAAAATGTCTGGCTCCTCTCCTGCTGTAAAACCCTTTGCTTTTTTTTTTTTTTTTTTTTTTTTTTTGAGATGTATGGTCAGGCGTTGATGAGAGCCACTCTTCCAGACACACTCAGAGTCTCGAGACAGTCTCCTATTGTGCACTTATTCTGTATACTTTGAGCCATGAAAAATAAAAAGTAAAAAAACGAATTATACCAAAAAATACAATACATAAAAAAAAATAAAAATCCCACATTTTTCAAGGGGTGTTCGAGTCAAAACGGGACTTTTTATCAGTTATCAGGGTATAAACTCCCTTTACTCCTCTATATACACGCCTGCTGCATTAATGCTGGAGCCATGATTCACGTCTGAAACGCTGGCCTCCCAGGAACTCCTTCAACATGATGACATAGCTTTCTGCGTTCTTTAAATTGTTTGCACCGTTCAAATGTTTTACTGCAGCTAAGAGTCTCATCATCGTACTCTGCTTGAAGTCTTCTCGTGCTTGAGAAATTTCATCACAAGTCCCGGTTTGACTTGAACGCCTTTTATAATAGGCTAGCTGGGAAGTAAATCTTAATGCTACGATAAAAGCCAACTTCCAGCCAAATTTAATAAACAAAGCAGTCTCCAAGAATGCCCTTGTTCTGTCTTACTTGTATCCTCATATGCGGTATCACTTTCTTTTTGTTTTTTTTGTTTTTTCCAACCATGTAGCAAACTATAGCATCGATTTATTCAAACTGAACGATTTTTGATTTGCAATACAGATATTTGTACAAGGGCCACACTCTAAATACACTTAAGATGATTAGAATGTGATGTATCAATAAAAATAGAATAAATACTGTTTTTTTTTTGTTTTTTTTTAAGTTGAATTGAACAGGTGCAGGAATTTAAATAGGAGAAAAGAAAATCTATATTTCTTGGGCCCGTGTGAGCTGTCACGGAGTAGCGCCTGTTAGAATTTTCATGCTACGATTTTTCTTTTTCATCCACAAATTACACCGCCTGTGCGCAAAGGCCTTCAGTCACCAACTACAGCAACATCTGGGAAGACAGATGTTGGGCAGCTGCTACCGAGAGTCACTGTAACTGATTGCGTTTTCTTTTTATCATCCAACTAGCAAAAAGGCGCATTGTCACTGGCGTGTTTGAAACGTCTCGGGATGATGGGACGCCGTTAGTTTTGGGTGCTGGAGAGGCTTGAAAAGACTTGAAAAAAATAATAATATCTAAATTTGGACCATGGATGCATCTGTTTTAAATGCTCCTGCTCACGTTTACTCCTGCTCACATGCAGAGGTGAGGCGTTAGTTTGAAAAGGAAGTCTTGCCAAGTTTCCCGTTCGATAAAGCATCTTCCTAATGACTTATCCTGATAGGGCCATTTGCAGATGGATATAAGAGAGCGGATCTTTTTTTTTTTTCACACTTGCAAGCTAGATTAAGTTTTTATTGTATTCGATTATATCATGTGTTTGTGCTAAGTATGCAAAATAGTGCATTGCCTGGACAGTGATATATGTAAATACAGCATCCATAAAGAATTACCATTACTGTGCCAAAATGCTGAAAATGAGAAATCTAATGCTGTGCTACAGAACACTCCGGGATGCCACGTGAAATAACATGTTTATGCCGAGATAGTTGTTGCGTTCTGAAGATCTACTGCAGGAGGCTCGAGGCACAGCCTGTGAGGTCCGCTTCCCTTTCGAATCCATTAAGCAGCTGAGATTCAAGACTGCAAATTAGCCTCGTATGTCACAGCGCCGATCGGCATTACAGACTCACATTCCCATAGTGCTCAAAGGAAAGGATTCAAACTAAAGCAGCCTGAGATGTTGTATAAACCGAATTATGATTGACAGGTGTTTGGCTTGTGAAAGGAGTCCTGATGGCTGCACCTCTTGCAATGATTTACTTGATTCAAGATTTCTGAAGGCTGCACAATGACCTGATTGTTTCACTTACTCACTCATCGTCTATACCGCTTTATCCTGTGTACAGGCTCGCAGGGAGCCTGGAGCCTATCCCCGGAGACTTAGGGCACGAGGCGGGGTACACCCTGGATAGGGAATGCCAATCAGCCTAATTTACAAGTCTTTGGACTGTGGGAGGAAACCGGAAGGAACCCACCAAACATGGGGAGAAAATGCAAACTCCATGCACACAGACCCCAAGGCGGGATTCGAACCCAGACCCATAGTGATAACCATTATGCCAACATGCCAATGTTTACTAAACCTCACATATTCAGATCACCCTCTCCATGACGCTGTGCTGGGCAGACAGGAGATACTTGTGTGATCCATGGTATCTTATATATGCTGTCTATCCAGCCTCACATATCATCATGACATGCCCTAAGGTGATCATTTGGAGCATATACGAAAACCCTTTCACTGATGTATTTGAAATGCCTGAATCAATATCTAATTTAAAAGAACTAATACGGAATCTTGACTAATACACCAGCGGTTCGTCTCTGTTTACTATTAAACCACTTTGTGGTCTGTTTCTCCTATCAGTGACATTTAACGGTAAAACTGTGTAACGTTCCTTAACACCTCATAATATCATACAAATCAAGTCCTGACATGGACATCAGCCTTATCTGAGCAATTGTCAGGTCTGGCTGAACAAATGTCAAGCACGAACAACCTGTCGAATCAATAGTACCCCCTGGGCAATTATTTCGACTTCTGCGATCTAGTAATGACATCTGCAGAGCTCAGTAGTCCTGTTCTCAGACAAGCCCTGATCCTCTTTTCTTTTCTAAACCTCAAACACTTACATTGCACCCTGACAAAGATTACAGGGATTAGAGGCAGGCAAACATGGAAAGGTTTGTTGCTTTGAACTAGTTGTATGTCAAGTGCACGGAGAGGGTGTTGCGTGTATTAGGGACACAACCCGATAAGAATACATTAAGACTTTAGAATTTATAATTACAAGTAAGCAGATTGATATGAAGCATAATGAAATGGGACCAAATGGCTTTTTAAATAACTAGATACAATTTGAAAATGGGTTGTTTATATAACAACCTCAGCAGCGACCTTATTTCCCCTCTCTTCTGTTCCAACCACTCAGCATTCAGCATCATCTAGTAAACTGATCATCCGTCCTGGTTCACTGGTTCATGCCTTATGCTATATGTTTGCAATGTTTGAATAATTGATTATATGGCTTAGCAAACAAAAGAAATCCACTGATTTCCCACTGCTCTGGTAAAGGGACTGAACTAAACATGAGAGGCAAAAAAGTCCTTTTGCACAGAGGGGCTCAAAACGTTTGCGCAGTACTGCATTTGTTTGCATAAGAATAAGGAAATGGTTCATCTGATCCGTCATCGGTCCTGCTTCAAATTCCTTTTACAATCCAATCCTGCAATCCTAAAAGTCTATTGATGTAAATATAGAACAGATTAAATGTATTAGTCTAAAATATCCCAAATGAACAGCATTAATAAAGACAATAATCTCCTCCAAATAAATCCAATTAGATCCCTGTCGTTTCTCTGACCTCGTCTTTTTCCCTGCTTTGGTTTGTCATCCGGAACGAAAGCACCGCGGCTTTGCGAACAGGCCTTCCCAGAACTAACGGAGTACAAAAGTGCATCTTGGGCCATTGTAATAGGGTGTGGGAAACTCAGCGGTGTTTTGTCTGTTTGAGGCATGGGCCAGACAGCGGGATTACTCAGGGATTAAGAAAGGTAGAAAAACCTCTCGATGGAGGTTTACTACGCAGGACTCTTGAAGATGCTCCAATAAAGGGCGTCTGACTGAGCCCCTGGGAACAAGCCACTGCAGGCAGGCGTGAGCGGATGCCGCTGATTAGGTAGCGAGGGAGGTGAAGGACAGTCGCCTTCCTGTCTGTTCGGCTTCTTCTCGCCTGTGAATTAAAAACGGCCCGGTGTTTCCCGGAAACCAGTTTCCGAACGAGCTTTAAACGCAGGTCATACAGGAGTCAGATGGATCTGATGCTTTCTACGTTCTTTCCCAATGCAAATGTCACACCCGGCTAATGGATAGTGAACAGGGATTACTCCGATTAAAGAAGCTATGGAAAAACCTGTATAAAGGGACCGGATTGTGTCAGCACACATTAAGGATGCATTTAACATGCTTTCTCTCTCTCTCTCTCTCTCTCTCTCTCTCGATGGCCTAGGGACTGTAAAACTGGATTATGTTTTTGGCTTAGTGGCAAATTCAATTATTACACTTAAATGCTAATTGACCGTTTTGAATTCAATCTGACCTTTTTTTCTCTCTCTTCAGACCATTTTCTGTAGTCAATTAGAAAAGCTTTTTTTTCCCTTTTTTTCCCCCCTTTCCTCGGAGCAGTTCAGAAGACGGCGGGTAGCGCAGGAAAGGGCAAAGGGTAAGGAGGAGTTCGGTTCAGCCGAGTGGCGAGAACGGTCTACCGTGCTTAATCTAGATGAAGTACTCAGGAATGCAGAGACGCTGTAAGTTAGCGAGACGCTTCCCCTGCCATCAGAGATGCACGGCGAGGTAGAAGAAGAGGGCAGAGCCCACAGCCTGATGGGAGCTTATCTTGATTATAAAGGCAGGATCCTATAGGAGATCCAATCCACATTGACTTCTACTAATCAGTGTGGACAGGTAATTCAGACAAGAGCAGGGGAGAGCTTACCACCTCCAGCCCACAGCTCTAGCAAGAGCAAACAGCATGCACACACACACACACACACACATGTTCCATTCTACTCCTGCAGCAATTTAATCAAGGCTCTCAGATCAGGCAATAACAACAGGTATTATGTAACAGATAATGACCCATAAGAGCCAACACTGAGATTACTAATAATACGAAGTGATGAGCAGGACTGCATATAAACGCTTCTTATTTATTCTCACATCAATCTGCTCACACAATGGAAAAAATAAATAAATAATAAAAAAAAATGTATTCATGGCAACGCCCAACGCATAACCTCATCATTTCAGGGAAACGTATTTCAGTAACCAATGAGAATAATTACACTTTAATTATCCCGCCCCCCCACCAAATAAATGAGTTTTGGCTCTGGGGAAGCAAGCACCAGGAGCCTATGGCTTTATTAGATAAGACACTTTGAGTTACTAGTACAATAAGGGCTATCAGTAGTGGCAAATCTGGTGATAGATCACAGCATGTAGCATTCCAGGAAATACGTGTGATGCCTGGCTCCGTCTGTCTGCTCCTGGCTTGTTTTCAGCCTCCACTGAGACGCTCACTTATATAATTCGACTGTCGCCCTGACTGTCTCGGTCACTTGGCGTGATACACAAAACAGAACATCACGAGTAAAAACAGTCTTGCTGACCATAAATGTGGGCTTTCTCAGGCTCAATGAAATCACATCCATAATGCAAGTTGTAGCGCGCTGCAAACTCGGCGCTCGGAGACATCAGCATCGACTCCAACAGTGCACATGGACAGTGGCTTTCAAATGGCTTTTACTTATTGATTGTTTTAATTATTTAAAATATCGATTCCCTAAAATTAGGGAATAAAAAAAATCACTTTTAAATGGATAGTAGATACTGTAGAGCTTCAACCAAAGATATAGGTGTATATACTTTAAATGACTAAATATTTGAAATCCTGAACAAAGCACTTAAAAAAAATGTATAAAAATTTCAGGAAAATAAATATAGTGTGATGTATAGTAGATTATATTAATATAATATTCATAATATTATCATATAAAGTATAGCAATTTTCCGAAATAAACCAGCTTCGCTTGACTTTCCACTGATGCAAACCAGTTTTAAACGGCTCCCGGACGTACCCGCAACTTAGTCTGCATTCGGTTCGGCTCAGTTCGTTTGCTCGAATGCCGCGAATGCTTCGTACGCCGAGGCAAATTGCTTGCAAAAGTCCTTGAGGAGAAATTTGGTGAGGCGGGGCGTTCCTATGCCGAGGTACCTCTTTCGTTCTGTGAATAAGCCGGAGTACGTTCCAACACTCCATGGCGTCTGTGTGTTTATTTCCCTCACGATCGGCAAAACCGATGTTTCATTCATTAAATCTTAACCTTTACAGTTCCCAAGCTCTGAGTTTTTAGAGACAGCCTTCAGGAACCGTATCCACCTTTGACCGGAAGACTCTCTGACACAAACAAAAAAACAAAAAAAAAACGGCCTAATCTGTCTTCCACTGAAAGGTCACGATGGTTTATGTATGCCTATTTCCAAAGAAAATATGGGGCATCAACATCACATCACATTTCTTTTCCATCACCGTGGAAGGACTGCGTCCAAACAGATTGCTTTCATGCGGAAATGCACGCTCGGCTCTCTGGCACACATGAGCTAAATAAAAGGAACTAGGCTGGCTACATAGCAAAGCACGTACGCTCTCAACACAGTGGGCTGAGGTTAACATTACCTATAATCAATCAAATCGAGAGAGAAAGCAGTGCTCAGAGGCAGCAGGGAACTGCAGAAAATGAACTGAGAGGCAGTTTCATCCCAGTTAATTCAAGAGTGCTTCAGCCTGAGGGAGGGCAGCAGAACTCCTCGCCAAGGCCAGACATGCTACCGACATGTTGTGCACGCACACATGCACGGGCCAGACAGTGTCACAACAACACCTTTAACTAAGAAACGGCACGGTAACAGGGGGATGATTCTGGCACTATCTGGCATCCTGGTGCTAAAGCCTGAGGTTTTTGCAGAACATCAACCAAGGACATGTCAGTTTAATGCCCGTGTATTCTGGGGAAATGCCGCATGCAGAACGTTTCAAAGCCACATTCTCATCATAGAGATTATCTATATTAGTCCAATTGATCTGTTCATGCATGCATTATCCATACCGCTTATCCTGTGTAGGGTCTTCAGGGGGCCAACCCATCCTAGGGCACAAGCACACACACACATATACACATACACACACACACACACACTCAAATTACAGGCAATTTGGAACAGCCAGTGAACCTAGACTGCATTTCTTTGCACTGTGGGAGGAAACCGGAGGAAACCCACTGAGCACAAGGAGAACATGCACGCTCCATGCACACAGGACCAGAGACCAGACTTAAAACCACCACAATAGCAGTGCAAGGCAACAAGGCTAACCCATGAGCCACTGTGCCAAAACTGATCTGGTATTTTCTATTATATATTGCACAAAATTTATAAGACATTTCTTTAAAATAATCATTTCAAGCTTAAAATAGTTGTATTTTAGAAATAGGCTATGACCATAATAGAAGAATTCAAATTTCTTATTCTATCGCCATATGACTTAGATAATGTTAAGTATTAATTATTAAGAAGAAGCAAAATGCAAATCTGTAAATAAAATAAGAATTTTACAAAAAAAGAAAATTACAAAAAAAAAAAAAAACTAAATGAAAACAAATTTAAACATTTAAATACATTAAACATATTTTCACTTGCTAAAATGGCTTTTCTTTTGAAGCCGGTGAGCTTTATTTAAATGTGTCTAACCTGAAAGTATGTTAAAATATGAAAAATCATCCATGTCCAGGACTGTACAAAAGTCTTGAGCCACCAATCATTCCTTTTTATTAAATTCATTTAAATTAAATGATGTAGACTAAATGAAAGAAACGGAAAGGAATGTTTAAAGTGCCTAAAGATTAAGAGTAATAAACAAATTAATAAATTGTTAGTTTGTTTATGTAATAAGCTCAGCAGCAGCCTCGTTTCCCCTCTCGTCTGTTCCAACCACTCAGCATTCAGCATCAGCAGTATAAACTAACCACCGGCCTGATCATCTCTCATCATCTGCACCTGTTTCTCACTGGTCTATGCCTTAAGTTCGATTTTTTTTCCCCTTAGGTCACCGTGTGGCCTAACAAACAAAAAACATCCTAAGAGACTGCTCAGCTCCAGGGACTGGACTGAAAATGTCTGCGAGACAAAAGAAAAAAGTCCTTGAGGAAGTCTGGAGAACTATCCCTCAAGACGACATTAAAAATACAAGAAAGTCTGGCTCTTTGGGAGCAAAATATGACGAAATTAGACTTTTTCACAGTAATATACAGTGACAAGATGAACATGAAATTAAAATGAAATGGGAAAAAATGGGCCAAACTCACTGGCCTCTTTTCTCATACGTGCACAAAATATAATTTCAATCATTTAGACATTTTCCATTTTTTTTTTCCCGTTCCTCTTGCTATTTGCTATTTTTGTAGCTAGAAATGAAAGTGCCTGTACTGATGTGGGTGGACTGACACAACAAGGAGTGTGACATTCAAAATCCACCAGCACACTGCGTTTTTTGGTCTTAAAATACACTTTTTACTGCCTATCAAGACACAGTCTTATTGTAGAAGCAATTACGATATCGCAAAGCTGAAAAAAAAAAAAAAAAAAAAAAAAAAACAATTCAATCCTGTTTGGAGTGTCGTATAGTACTTAGTTTTCCCAGGGGAAAGTCGCGGCTGTTAGATGGGAAGCATCAATCAAGTTGGTGTATGTAATTGAAGAGAATCAATACAATGACCTGACCTTTCATTAAAAATGCATTTCTGTTGTGATTTTAAGCATCTGATTGTAAAAATAATGCACAGCATATACTGTAGGCTATTGCGTTATTTATTTATATATGATGTTTAATGTCCTAGCTGTCATGTTAATTCACAGCTCTATATTATGTCAGGTAAAAACACCCTATGGTTGTAGCGGTGACTCTAGTAGTTGAGTCTCTGGCTGCTGATCATAGGGTTGTGGGTTCGATTCCTGCCAAAGCTGGGTTGCCATTGTTGGTGAACAAGTGTACGGTATAAAGACGTTAATTACAGTCACTCACTGTCATTTACCAAATGACCCGGGTGACTACAGGTTTGATGTGCTTTGTATATATAAAAAAAAGTATAATAGCCAGTGATTGATAGATCACAGTTTTATGGACCTTTCCATCTAAATGATTGAATTTCCAACCAAGCCAGGAGGACTAAATTTATTTTGCAATTTTCTGTAAGAATATTAAAGTTAAAAAAAAGAAAGAAAAGAAGAAAAAAAAAGAAAAAGAGCAGGCGTCCGAATCATTTTAGAAAGAATATTTCCTTCAGATGAATTTATGATTACCCGCTGAAATATTATGACGGTCTGATTGCGAGGGACAAGGACAGCACTCAAGTTCGTCACACAGCAAGAGGTGTCATCAAATTTTCATGTGCCACGTTACATGCCTTCTAATTTGTGTCCATCGGTTTCCAGCGAACACGGGTGGCACGACCCGTGATGGGAGACAGACAGACCGCTGGGCGTGTTCTAAACAGGGCTGAGTGAATCTTGTAAACAGGGGGGGAGGCGGAAGGATGGAGAGAAAGAAAAAGGAGGGGAATTGATGATGAATAAGGGGTCTGGTTCTGTGGAACGTCTTAGAGAGCAGATTCTCCTACATATTTAACCACGGGAGTACTCTGATGATGAAATGGAGCGTGCCAGAATTGTGTGCACACTCTCTCCCTGGCAAGCTTTCTTTCTCCGTTCATATATATATACTATACATATACATATGGCTAAAAGTATGCTGACCTTCAAACACATACAGAATGTACAGTCATGTTCAAAAGATAGTACCGCCTCTTTAATTTCTATGCTGTTTTGCGTTAAAACACAATAAAAATAAGCTTAGTATTACAAAAGATGAACAACAATATATAACTTCATTCACTATGCCATTATTTATTTAACAAAACTGAAACCAAAAAGAAAAAAGTAAGAAGATATATATTTACAGTAGGTGATACAAAGATTTCCCCTTTTACTGCTACCATTCAGGTGTGTGTTAACACAATGCCAAAAGGGAAAGACATAATCAGTGGTCGTATAAAAGCAATTTTAGCTGGAAAGGGTTAAAAAGACAATTTGGAGTTCATTGTTCTACAGTAAGAAAGATTATTCACAATTGGAAACCATTAAAAACAGGTTGCAATCTTCCCAGGAGTGGACGTCCCAGCACATTCACCACAAGGTCAGAGTATGCCATGCTCAGAGAAATACAAAAACCCAAGAGCTAAGGTCTCACTGAGCATGTTAAATGTTAAAGTTAATGACAGCACAATTAGAAGAAGACTGAATGAGTACGGTTTGTTTGGAAGGGTTACCAGGAGAAAGCCTCTTTTGTCTAAAAAGGACACGAAAGGAAGGCTGAGGTTTGCAAAACTGCATCTGAATAAACCACAAGGCTTCTGGAACAATGTACTGTACTATGAACAAATGAGTCCAAAGTGAAGTTGTTTGGCCTTATACCCACTGTCAAGCCCTGTGGTCGAGGGGTGATTATTTGGGCTTGTTAAGACCTGGGCACCTTCCAGTCACTGAGTCGACCATGAACTCCTCTGTATACCAGAGTATTCTAGAAGCAAATGTGAGGCTATTAGTCCCACAGTTAAACCTGGTGGAACTGACCAGTCATCTGAAGCACACCAGGAAATCTACATCAGAACGGCTAAAAAATGTTAAAGAATCAAGGTTTTGGAATGGCCTGAAAGTCCAGACCTCAACCCACTAAAAATGCTGTGGTAGGACCTTAAGTGAGCTGTGAACATGATTGTAGCCCTTCCTCAAACAGTTGCCACAAAGTTGGAAGCACAAAGAATGGCTTTATGCAGCATTACAACTTCTCTTCACTAGACCTAAGAGATATAAACCTATTCCAGCATGACAATGCCCTCGTACTTAAACCGACCTCCATTCCAATATGGTCTGTTATGGTTCGAGTGGAAGTACTCAAGTTGTGAACTCAAGAATGCTGGTTGCACTCCAGACCTCCTGACCTACTGTAACATCAGGGCTTGATCTCAGTAATGCTCTTGTAGCTAAATGAAGACAAATCCTAACAGCCACGCTCCAAAATCCAGTGGAAGGCCTTCCCAGAAGAGTGGAGCACATTGTAACAGTGGAATAAATCTGGAGTGAGATGTTCAATAACCACATGTGTGTGACAGTCTGGCGTCACATTGTTTTATATAGTAAATAAAACAATAGTTTTTGCTTGATCTAATCAAATTAGGAAGCATTGTCATGGTTTTCTGACATTGTGACATGTCCTTTACCATCTCTTAGATCTCTCTTTGTTCTATGACATATGTTCATAAAACAACCCTCATTCCTTATAATACTTCCTATAATACTCCCGTTAAGCCTATCAAGGTGCCATGAACACTTCAAGCAATTGGAGATTTACATAACATCACTTAACACTCATACAGTAGAATGTGCTATTTTTTTGAATGTGAGATAGAATGGTGTTGCTATTCCTGGTTAAATATCTTTAACATGTTGATTGCAGTTATCAAGCAGAAGGCTTTTTTGTTAGTCAAATGGTTTGTCCCTAGTTTGAGCCTATACATGCACAGGTTCCATGTCTATACATGATTCTACTTCTTAGAACCAGGCTCGCTTTTAACATTATAATAGCTTCATTATTTTGTATTGTGTCCATGTAGTTACTCGATAATAAGCTTTAGGCTTTGGAAATGTGAAAGAGAACACAAGATTAACATGTCAAGCCAGCTATGGAGAAAGCGAGAGAGTGACAGCTAGTTGAGGCATTTTGATTCATTTGAAATGACAGACTAAATGTAAAGTACTTCTCTTGAAAAAGAAAAAAAAAAAGAAAGAAAGAAAGAAATGGTGAGCTATCAGCAAATTAATTGCACAAAGTCAGCAAGGAACAGGCTGTCAGCTTCACTTCAGTCTACGCTCACATAAAACCCCACATCATTAGAGTGGCTCGTTCCTCCCATGCTCGAGTCCACCGAATGACAAGTTAAATTCGGCAGTGGCTTCAGCTGAGTACAGTAAATCCACTGAGAAGTTGAGAAGAGTCTCATCAAACACCGCGCTTCTCCCTGGAGACTGGAGCCAGGCGCAAATATTCACCCATGAGTCTCTAATAAACATTAGTCTGTCATCCAGCATTAAGGTGAGATGGTGTAATTGACACACTGTTTACAAGGACATCCATATTTGTCAGCAGGATAACACCTCACAGTGCTCACAATTTCATCGTTTTCTCTCTCCTGCTCCCCCTTTGGCTCTCCTTCTCATGTCTCTGTCGCTCAGTCGGCAATCAGCTGGCTGCTCTGATTGCGGCTGAAAGCCAGCCCGGTGTATCTAGCACCAAAGGGCCTGCGCGAGTACAGACAACAGGTGCAGGCTGGTGCAGCACCTCTGTTCATGCCATCTGCCAAGCTTGCCTATTCGTTAAAACGCCCGAGAATATCATTTTCCATTGAATGCCATTCACTTAGAACTACTTGCACGGTCCATTTCACCGTAATCATAGTCTATATCAAGCAAGGATTCTTAAAAAAAATAAATAAATCTTTCATACAATTAAGGCTGCAAGACATTAAGAGCCACAAGACACCTGTTTTTTGGAGTGAGACAAGTAAACAACTAACGCAGGGCTAAGGGAAGCTGGGATGCACTCTGCATTGTGATGCAGCACTTAGTGAAAAGCTATCACGGAACCGGGGACCGAACGAAATGAGCTTTATTGCTAAAGGCACACAAATATACTAAGGTAAATTGATTTAATTCGGACAGCAGTGCTCTCCGAAGCTGTTGCCCCACAAGCCCCACGTCGCGTCCGGCTTTATTACACTGCAATCGATCAGGATCAGAGGGATTCGTTTGCTCAAAATGACTAGTATGACTGGGCGAACTTCTACATCATTCTGCACATTCAGACCATACACTCACTGAACACTTCAATGGATACACCTTTTTAGTACTGGGTTGGACCCCCTTTTGCCTCCAGAACTGCCGTAATTCTTCATAGCATTGATTCAACATGGTGCTGGAAATGTTGCTGGAGTTGCTGCAGACTTGTTGGCGGCACGTCCACCATGTGGTTCTCTGGTTCCACCACATCCCCAAGGTGCTCTATTGGATTGAGCTCTACTGTGGAGGCCAATTGAGTACAGTAAACTCATTGTCATGTTCAAGAAACCAGTTTGAGATCTTTGTGGCATGCGGTGTTATCATGGGCTCATAAAGGGGTGGGCATGGTCAGCAACGATACTCGGGTAGGCTGTGGCATTTAAATGATGCTCAGTTGATACTAGGTGAAGCCAAAGTGTGCCAACCACCACCATTGATAAAAGACAGGATGGATCTATGCTCTCATGATGTTCATACAAATTCTGACCCTACCATCCGAATGTCACAGGAGAAATTGAGACTTATCAGATGATGCAATGTTTTTCCTGTCTTCTACTGTCCAATTTTGTTGAGTCCATGCAAATTGTAGCCCTAGTTTTCTGTTCCTAGGTGACAGGAGCAGAACCCGGAGTGGTCTTCATCTGCTTCATGGTTCATAATGCGTTCAGGTATGCTCTTTGGCATACCTCAATTGTAACAAAATGTTATTTGAGTTATTGTTGCCTTTCTAAAAGCTTGAACCAGTCTGGTCACTCTGACCTCTGGCATAAACAAAGCATTTGTTCTCAGGGAACTGCCGCTCGCTGGATATTTTCACTTTTTCAGACCATAGAAATAGCTGTGAAAATCCAAGCAGTTTTGGAATTACTCAGACTGGCCATACTGCCACCAACAACCATGCAGAGTCAATTAAATCGCCTTTCTTCCGCATACTGATGCACAGTTTGAACTTCAGCAGATTGTCCTGACTACGTCTACATGCCTAAACGCATTGAGCTGTTACCATGTGATTGGCTGATTAGATATTTGCGTTAATGAGCAGTTGAACAGGTTTCCCTAATGAAGTGGCTGGGAAGTGTTTACACATACAGTACACATGCTTATACTGTATATACACATACTTTTCCATTCCTACTGTATAGTTTGAGACACTTTTAATATCCTACTAAGACAAGCTCCGAAGCTGTTCTGGCAGATTGTGGTGGTCCACCACCGCATTAATGCCGGCCACAGTAGAACAGAAGCAGCAGACACCCTTACTATAAAAGTCAAGGACTCAGGCATGCACCATTCTACCCGTATCAACATGCAGGGAGTTCGGCAGAGAGAAGAATGACTCATCTGCACATATCCTTTTTTATAATCACATCCTTATAGACAGTACTATATGGTTTTGCATCAAAGCCTCCACTTAAAGGCTTTATGTGCTTCAACTCTGCTTTAATGTCTCTCATACACTCTCACTCTGTGTATAGCAATTGTGGATTGTCTGACAGTCTGAGCACGTCCTACGCTGGCATTTTCAGTCACCTGAACAACAGTTCATTATGTGTCCAAAAGTCTGTGGACAACTGATTTTCTGGGTCTTCCATAAACTTTTTACCACAATAAAGCTTAGAATTGTCTGAAATGTCGTTGCATGCTAAAGTTTTACATTTTCTCTTTACAGGACCTAAGAGGGGCTGCTTAATGGTTAGCGTTGTCGCCTTGCACCTTGAGGGTCTGGGTTCGATTCCCGCCTCGGGTCTGTGTGCATTCAGTCCCCGTGCTTGGTAGGTTTTCTCCGGGTACTCTGGTATCACTGGTATTCCCAAATGTCCCGTTGTGTGTGTGTGTGTGTTTGCCCTGCGATGGATTGGCACCCTGTCCAGGGCAACCCTGTACACAGGATAAAGTGGTAGAGACAATGAGTGAGTGAGGGGGTGAAAACCAAGAGGCGAAAAATCTTATAAATGCTCCTGGAGCTGAAAGATCGTAAATCCTCACAGCCACGGTCCAAATGCCTTGGAGCTCATTATAAAAGATTCTTCATTATAGAAGAATGAAAAGAATAAATCTGGAATGTGAATGAAATGGTCAGGTGTTCACATTCTTTTGGATGTAATGTATACGGTATAGATGAAGGGCTCAGGGCTTCAGGGTTTATGAAGCACTGTCCACCCAAAAAAAACAACAACTCATTAATAAAATCAAGTGCAGGTAGGAAGACATGGAAGAGAAGACTGATGACTGAAGAATCGAAGGTATACAGGCTTCATACCAACATCCCAGGGCTTAAGAAACGTTTTTAGAAACAGAAGTTACTACTAGGCATGTGGAATAGATCAATCATATCATGGCCTGCCACAATGCACGATACTTGGCCAGCACATAAGAAGCATAAAGGACATCAAGACAGTAAAGGGAGAGTAAGAGAGTGAGAGTGAGAGTGTGTGTGTGATAGAAAGAGAGAGAGAGAGAAAGAGAGAGAGAGAGAGAGAGAGAGAGAGAGAGAGAGAGACAGAGAGGATAAATGAATTAAATAGGTTAAGGTTTTCCCTGGCTAAAAAAGGAATCGATCTAGCAGGAGATACAGATGAGTGCATCAGTGGATGAGTGAGTTTATCCAATAATCCAAACTTAGAATTTTTAAAAATGCAACATACACACAGTTATTTCGAACAGATACAATACTGTACCCATGGGACTGTGGCAGAATATGCATTTAACATGATTTAACTCTTAATCAGGTGAAAGAACCATTTTTGGTAACTGTGTACTAGTATCAATACATTACGATAAAATGTATCAGTAGAAAATAAAGGTTTTTGTATTGTTCCGTTTTGTATTTTTTGCATAGATAGCTAGATTTCCATTTTCAAACCTCAATATTTCATCATAAAATTAAACCTGACAGAAAAATACTTGTATGCTAGAAAGGAAAGAAGCCCATTATATAAGCAATCACTTTTCAGAAAAAAAGCAAGATGGAAGCTGCTGGGTTTTGCAGGCAAAAAAGAAGCTCTCAGACGAAATGTAGCTGTAGGGCAGGCACACTGTACCTGAGACTACAGGGTCCTCAAAGCGTCATCACGCCAAATAGTGGCTTTGATTCATTAATTACTATATTATGGCTTTATCAGGCATTTATGTTTGTTTGTTTGTTTGATTGATTGATTTGAAGGCATCCTTGCTCCATAGCATTTACTTGTACATATACACATTTTTTCGGACAGATTATTATCCTAGAGAGGCAGGAAACCCTATATGGTCACTTCACTGACCTTGACATAAAACCCTTCGCCAGCCAAAAGTACAACAATGAAAAATTAGTAAAATATCATAAAAATAAAAGACTATTAGAAAAAAAAAGAAAGTCTTGAAATATTGTAATTTTTTAATATCCAATTATTTTAAAATGGCGAGACGGTGGCTTAGTGGGTAGCACTGTGGTTTTGCACCTACAGGGTCCGGGTTCGATTCCCGCCTCGTGGTCTGTGTACATGGAGTTTGCTTGTTCTCCCCGTGCTGGGTGGGTTTCCTCCCAAAGACATGCAGATTACACTGATTGATCTTCTCAAATTGCCACCAAAAATTCTACCACTATTAATAAATCCAATGGTCATCATTGACTTTGACGGTTCCTAGATGGACTACAAGGTTCCTAGCTGGATGGATGGAATTATTTCAGTGCCTAAAGGGTTATCCCAAAAACTGGAAAAAAAAAAAAACATTTCAGATGGCTTTTCAGTTTGCGTACAAAGTTAAAACTGAATTATTCACACAATGAAATGACAAGTGAACAGTAACGGAGTCTGTAAAATAATTGTAAAAACCTAGCTTCGTTTATATTACTGTATATAATTATGCTAACACTCTACATTATCCATGTATATAGCCTACGTATGTTTGAAGCCATTGCTAATGGTCATGCTTTCCTTTCCAACAAATGGGAAATTGATACAAATTTAGATTTAGATTTTAATGACTTATAATGATTCAGTGAGAAGCTGTGTGTAAATTTCTTAATGCACAAATTTCTAAATTCTTGCAAAAGCTACTGTATGCGTCTACACTGTAATGCCAGGAGACACTGCGGGTAAACACGGCAGCCAACAAACCATGTGAATACTGGCACATATTTGTTAAATAGATCCTAGCATACTGTATTTTCTCCAAGTTTGAAGCCGGTCTCTATGGTAACGCTGCTTTTCTTTGCACTCTTGCTGCTGATTACCAGGACAAGTAATGCTTTTTTTTTTTTTTTTTTTTTTTTTTCATCATAGAGTCTCATAAACAGTCATGGGTTGAATTATTTAAAACAATTCCCAGCCTTTAATTATGACCTGATGTGTTTGCTTACGTAAGCGCAATGCCCGTGCCTGCCACAACGCAAGATTTACGCCCCATCATGACAGAAATGCTTAGAGCCCTTAAAAATCTTGAGATGCATTAAAGCTATCTTGGCAGCTGGTGCAATCTTCAGTCAATAGAATTTAAAAGACATTTTACTTAATTACCCACTGAACTTTAAGAGATGCTTGGGGTTCTTAATGGTACCCTGGAAACAGCGATCAATATTGCACATTAGCAGAGCAGATTAAAAATATTGCCCATTCAAGGCCTGGTAGCTTTAGATTTCAATCCCTTCCTAGGCGGAAAAAAAGCACTTTGCATTTTAGTGTATATACTGTATGTAAAGCCGTGATCCTTGTAGTTCAGCTATAGTCCGTTTTTTTTTTCTGGATGGAGTCTTTATAATCAAAACCTGACAATGCAGGACCCCTGTTGTCTCGGCAGATGGTGTAGTTAACCCTCGTGAAGCAGGTATCAGCGATACACCCTCGCATATGAGGAACGACTGCCGTCTGCCATTTTAACAGCGTCTCTCTGGTTTAGTAGCAGAGAATATGAATACGATGCACAGGTACTTACAACTGTAGAGCACAGCACCGCTTTTTACGAACGCCGTCTTTTTTTCCCCCCCCGATCTCTAATGTTAGACTCACAGCCCTCCCACAGACATAACCGTTTCACTTTGACAAAATCGTCCTGGACATCCGCTGCCTGTCTCTGAGTCATGAACGATTTGGCGTCCGCTATTAAATGTCCCTGTTTCAGGAGACATCCTTAACCCATGTCAGTGTAGCTGAAGGAAAGGGCCGCTGAACCCACCAGGTTTTTACACCGTGGTCCTGTCTGAGAAGCACACTCTACATTTATACCCGCTCCTGTGAGCAAGATAAATCTGTCAAGATATCCAGGAGTGAGCGTTCGCTTCGCCGCTGTTTCTCAAGATTTCCTGGCAGAGATGTTCTCAGACTCGCCGGGAAGACACAGAAGGAAACCGAAAAGGTGGACCACACCGATTTGTCATTCATCACGCACTGAACTACGCTCGTAATGAAATATTGGACTTTTTCCCGTCTCACGTGTGACACAAAGACAGACAACATGAACATTTTATTTATTTTTTCTCCCTGTCGTTTTGCTTCATGCACCGTAAGACATGCCAAACTGTTTTTTTTTTCTTTTCCTCCATTTTTTAACACTGATTTAATTTAGTAAAAGTCTGACTAGTGTCAGATTTCCCCAAATCAAAGTAACTCACATCTGCCAGGTATGTCTTTTGGTGAGCAAGACGAAGACATTAATCAGTTCTGCAAGTACGAGACAGCTCCTTTCCAGGGGCTAGAAGTGTTCTAGAGCAGATGGCTGTTTGGCTGCTTCCATCAAGCAGCACCTGTCCTCGCACTTCGGTTCGGCACGTTTCTTCTCACACAGCCTCTCGGCACTTCAGCTGCGGCGACCAGCGCGGTCCAGACAAATATTCACGGGTTCAAAAACCATACACTCTCTCCTAGCGACAGAAGGAAAAAAGGTGGCGCGTAAGAAGAAGACGAGCCTTGTGTTTGCAGCAAAGACTTAGACGTAAAAGGCTTGCAATATATTGCTTATAAAAGAGATATCAAATAAAGCACAAAAGATCAAGTACAGTACTGTGCGAAACTCTTGAGCCACCCCTCATCTCTTCATATTCTGCTTCCAAAGAGCTAGACTTTCTTTTATTTTTTAAAATAGAGGAATAGTTCTCCAGGCTCCCTGAAGGACTTTTTATCTCTCGTTTTCAGTCCAGTTCTGTACCTGAGCAGTTTTACAGGAATGTTTTTTGTTTGTTAAACCACACAATGACCTATGAATCATTCAAGCATGAAACAC
>JAOVVB010000030.1:12877306-12893546 GCA_028570985.1 Heterobranchus longifilis | reverse complement strand
TTTTTTGTTTGTTAAACCACACAATGACCTATGAATCATTCAAGCATGAAACACATCTAACTTAAGGCATGAACCAGTGAGAAACAGGTGCAGATGATGATCAGGCCGGTGATTAGTAACTGCTGATGCTGAATGCTGAGTGGTTGGACCAGACGAGAGGGAAAAAGAGGTCGCTGCTGAGGTTGTTACATAAACAACCAATTTTTAAGTTGCATCTTTAGGCACTTTGCAGCCTGTCGCAGTAAAACATTTGTTCCCATTGCTTTAATTTAATCTCCTCAATTTGTTAGAATCTAATATAAAGAAATGGCTGGCTCAAGAGTTTTGCACAGCACTGCATATTAGAGAAATGTCTCCCTTTGTTATTTGTCACTTTTTAATCATACCCATAGAGTAAGTCTACTCGAGATATTTTTTCTCTTCTTTTCATCCACAGCCTTGCACACACACTTTCACACACCTTAAAGGTCCCATATTTTGCTATTTCTTTAAAATTTTAACACAGGTCTCAAAGGTCTCCAGAGTGTGTGTTAATACTCCAGCATAAATACCCTGAAATAATGCATTGTTTAATAACTCAAATTCACATTTCACTTCTCTCTCATGTCAGTGCAAAAGAGAGGGACGAGTCCTTCCCCTGTGTAAGCAAAGCAAAGCTGAGCAGCGCTGTGTAGAACTGAGAAACGAGCCAAGGGAGGGGGTCTTCCTTATATGATGTCACATTAGAAGAAAATTTTAATTGGCTTGTTTAAACCCAAGCCTACTCCTTTTTTTCCTCAAGACTCATCCGCATGCCTAAAAATTACTAAACAGTGAATTTTTGCATAATAGGTCCCCTTTAAAGCAGAGTTTTCCAGCACGATTGTCGTGTATCGTCAGTCTGGTCAATATTAAATCACATTAAAAAAAAAAAATCCTAACTCGTAGGTTAACAGCCAAACTGGTAACAAAAGAAAATTTGAATATCCTGAATGGAGATCCTAAATTAATTCATCTTGGCTATATTAATATGAATAAATTCATGAAATTAATTTGGATTGCAGTAACTCTAGGGTCCTTTTGGTCCTTGCTCCTAAGGATCCGTATGTCCCTCTGGGACTAATTATAGTGGCTGCGACATGCATGTTTTGCTGAGCAGCATGCATTTGGTCTATGGCTTTGTGTGTGTGTGTGTGTGTGTGTGTGTGTGTGTGTGTGTGTGTGTGTGCAACAAAGATATTGATGCCATCAGAAATAATAAGATCAAATCTGATTTTATAATCCATCTCATTTCTTTTCTAATTATATCTAATCTAACATCATTACATCATAAAGTATGTTCAGTACAATTCAAACAAAACAATTATTACTTATAAATTGGGGCTGTTTAATTTTATTAAGCAATTAACTGAATTCAAGTTGCATACCTCATTGTCTATAGAATGCTTAAAGTGCTGATTAAAATGATTTCCGTTTGCCTTTATCACTCTGCCATTGGTTCTAATTCACTCCTTGTAACCACCAGGGGGCAGTACACCTGGATGCTTTCCTGTAAGCGTTACAACTGTCAAGACATTTTCCGCTAAGACAAACGGCAATCGAATGAAAACTAATGACATTTGTTTCATTTACTCATGGTGACCCTGGTCATAATTAACGCTATTTCACTTCTTTGTGCTTGTTCAGCAGAGTCACACTCAAATATCAAGTCGACTTTGAACCAAGTGCAACATATTTGCACGTACTGTAGGTGTATGGATGTCCTGCCATAAGCAGTGTCTCAGTTGAAATGAATAATGTTAGAGTTGAAGCCACGTACGACGAGAACTCATACTGTGCTCAGTATAGCAGGGACTGATTCTCCCTCCTTCTCCTCATCCATTCTTTTCTCTGCTGAGCGATGTTTGCTTCCTTGGCACGTTACTCAGATTTTACATCCCCAGGCACCTGAGGACTAGCAGCGTGACTCTATTCTACTAGTGGGGCGAGTATTCCCAGCATGACACATACTTTTTTGTGGTTAACCACAGAGTTTGCTAGTTTCCACTAGACAGTATGCACTTAGAGCTTTGGCTCATAGTGATCGCTAAAGGATTCCCACTCTTACAGCCAGTGTCTAAGATCTCTGAATGCTGGGAATGTACATGTGCAGTAAGAGCGGCGCATTAACCAATTAAGCATTGACTGTGTTAAGGAAATGATCTGGAATTGCTGTGTGTGAAAGAAAATCTGATGTAGCCTTTATCAGCCTCCAGGTAGCACCAAACAGTCTGGGACAGCCATCATTGAATAGCGAACAGCTTGGATTTGACCAGAGGCTGAGAAGTAGCTCATAGCATGAAATGTGTTGTTCTGCACAGCTTCAGCCACAGGGAATTTCACTGCGCATCAGTAGTAAAATTTTGACAGAATTGGAAGGAGTTTTCTTTAAAACCCTCTACTAGACCATTCTAAATGTTGCCGCAAGCCTGTCAGATTGTCACTTGCGTTGCATCACTGGTGGCTTCATTGGACAAAATAAATTACTGTACATTCTGGCACCTGTTGCTTAAAAAGATCCACTGGTGATATCCTAAAGAGATCTTACAAAATTGCCTTCCACATAAGGCATGAAGCAATTTACTACAATTATGCTACTCACATTGGAGCCATCTCTTCAATCTGCAGCTATTGAGCCCTCTGTCACCAAGCTGATCGAAACTTCCTGGCAGTGAGACACATAGAACAGGATGCAAGATGGATCTCCACCAATTTGGTTTATAGATGACACCAGGCTTGGTTGACACAATCTGTGCAAAATCTATCTCATGTACCAGAGTCACTTTTTAGGCTTACAGATGAAGATTCCCTGCTTTCAGATTCAGATTCCAGAACAGAATAATGGATTGCCCTTGAGTTGACCAGCTAGAGCTGGTCAATAAAGTACTCCTACAAGGGAAGCTATATGGTTGATTTTTTATTTATTTTTTGTTATGGTGAGGTTTAAAGACTTTTAAGCCCCAGCCACATAGTGGGTCACGTCAGTGAGCCTCTGCAAGGCACCTTTTATGTCCTCTTCACTCTAGAACACAGATTTTGGGGGGACTTGCCTGTTGACGACAGGCATTGCAATTGATTGTCTTACCCTCCGGCCTCTTTGTAAAACTGAGGGTGTTTTGGGAATGCATGTCAACATTCCTGTCAACTTTGACAACCAGAGGCATGAAAGTACTACCATATTTGGGCAATTGCTTTTGACAGGCCTCCACTATGGAGCAAGCCATCTGTGGCGCCTCCAACCTCCTTGTGCACATTACAGTGCTCTGATTTACAGTGAACTGGGGAAGATCCCTGGTGTTGGAGCAGACCTTAGGATTCAACAAAATGAAACTAGTTTCAGGGGATTAATAGCCAACCTGCTGTCCCAAAGTGTGGCAAAAGTTATCAGACTTACTTATTTTGGTAGGCTGCTTGGCAGTACTGGCATGCTTAGACTGTTAGCCAAAGCTGCAACAACTGCAGTCCCTTAGGGCTACAGGGATTAAGTAAGTGAGTTTTAACCCATATCATTCTTGTCTTTAATGGGAATCATTGTAATTGATTGAGAATCATGATCTGATGTACCTGAGTACCAAAGTACTTTTCTCCAAAGATCAGTTGCACAAGTTCCAAGCCAATGCGAACCTTATGGTACTGTTTTGGACTCATAATGGCTATTTGGTAATAGAGTCAGCTATTCATCTGTCAACACATGAAGTGCTCTCCTGTCGAAGCAGAGCTTCAGCCAGCCGTTGATGGGTCATCATCACAGTTTACAATTAGGCTAGAAGCCTTATCCTATGTTTTATCCTTTTGGGCAGTATTGAGAGGTATGTCACTCCAGAAGATCAGTGCAGCAGCTATATGGGCTTAATCATGTAACTATTAACAACTTGGATGTATGATGTCATATATTAATAAATGTAAAAATCAATTACAAATGCTTATAGTGTGTGAGGAATATGTGGTCAATAGATGAAAAGTGAGCGACTCTAAGATCGAGAGTTCAGGGCATGTCCTCCCTATGCTTGCTGGGTTTCCTCTCATGATTAGGCTAATTGTTTCCAAAATTGCAGTGAGTGTGTGCATGCTTGTACCCTGTGACACACCTAGTTCCCAGAGTCCCCTGGGACTCCACATGAGCCTAAGTAAGAGAGAATGCAGTGTTTAGAAATAATTAAAGAATTCTACCAACATATATATTTCCACCATCTACTTTTTACAGATGAGGTGAGGTTTAAAATATGGCTATAGTTACAGTAAAACACTGCCCATTTACACCATTTTGAATTTCAAAACAATATGAGTTATGTTTAAAATTTTAACTTGTTATATTTTGTTGTCTCATGTGATTTCCTGTATATTATTTCTTTCCTCAAACATGGATGCAGCAGTTTAGTTACCCATACAGGGTGCTGAAATTCTAATGCTTGAGGTACCACATGCTCTGAATATATCTTTAAGCAGTGAATGTGCATGTGCCATATGCTTGCACAAAAACCCAATCAATAAAAGAGGCTCTGAATTCAGCAATGACAGAACCTATTGTGTGTCACAAGCTTGAATAAGGTTTCATATGAGTGCAGAATATTCATTAAACCAGACCTGAGGCCAGCACGTACAACAGCAGTTCACCCAATAGTTGGAACCGCTAATTAATTTATGTGAAGGATATCAGAAGTTTCACATATACAACATAGTCAATATGCTGTTATTAATGAAAGGTCTTTATCTATTGTAGATTAGCCAGAATCTGGATGCCCTCCATGGCTTGTTGAACCCCAGAACAATAATGATGGATTGGAAGCTGATTAAAATGTTCATTCGTGCAAAGAACAGGATTAATTTATTAAAGAATTTCAGTGACATATAATACATTGTCATTGTTTCTACCTGTAGTGTATGCCATTTTATACAAATTAATTTACGCAGTCACTTGCATCTCATCCAAGGTAGGTTCCAATCTCCTGCCCAGAGTTCCAGGGACAGATTACAGATCCACCATGACACTGACCAGGATAAAGCACTTATCTAGGAAGAATAAATGAATCGATGAATGAATGCAATAATGAATAAATATTGTGTTGTGACCATTTGGTAAAAATTCAGATAGTCGCTGGCAATCCACCTCAACCTTCAAAGACAAATGTCAATTTTTTGGTGCTGAAACCTCCAAAACAAATATTGTCGCACCGCATGCCAGGTCAGAGTAGGCAACAGTTTACTAATCTTAAGACACACACATAAATCACTCACCTGAGCAGCATACTGAACCTTTCTAATGCCGCCGCTATGCTTGTGAAGAGATAACATCTAAGAACTTGGGCAATCTTTACTTTGGTAAATTGAAATAAAATATCACTCAGCGGTAAAGGCTTTATAATTTCCACATTATCTAGAAGTGCTAGTGCATCTCTAAATGCATAACGATGACTCTGAAAGCACGACAGCCTTATTTTTTTTCCCTCTTTCTCTGCAAGTGCTTTCTGCGACTGTCAATGGCTCATCTGCCCATTTGCAAGCTGTCCCGAGGCTCGGCACTCACTGTAGGATGAATAATGATTGTGCCCTCCATCTCTGGAGGTAGGCGTACATTCTTTGGACAGGCACTTCTCCTGAACAGTACAGTACTCTAGAAGCATCAAAGGGCTAGTCTTGGGATTCTGTTTTTCAAAGGCTTTTGAGCTGTTTTAATTCAATATGTAGTCAAGAACACAATGCAGTTCAGTGTTTTGGCATGTTTTCTGTAATTCTAACCTAAAAGAGCATATAAAAGTGACAATAAGAAAACATGTATTTAAATAGTATGCTTTCTAAGGAGCTAAAGAAAATCAAATCTTGTATGCCACTTTCACAGCTGCCTTAAGGCTTTTCAGCACCATAGACAGAGCCTTTTCTTAATTCGTTCTACCACATAATTTAATATGCCATGTCTTTATTCATTGCTCAGTTTGCATAGTCTTTCCTATTATGTAGGCATGACCATCAGAGACTAGAAGACAATTTTTCAGTTCTGTTGTAATTGTAAAATATGAATTGCAAATAAATGTACTATATGTACACTTCAGGTATTTTAAAAATATCAGCTGTTGACTGATTAATATGTATAGTTAGATTGCAACAGATGCGATATAACTGTTTAATTCATTCAAAAACAAATTCCATTATTAGCTAAACTGATAAATACATAGTTGTACTACACGACAAGCACCTAGATCCTACATGAACATTCCATAGAAGTGAAATGCAACAATAATGCATTTCTTTTGTTCATGTTCTACATTAGAACTAATATTATAGTACTATATGTACAGTCAATGAGACCAAGAGAGTAGTCACGATCTTTATGTTCTGTTTGGGCCCTTTTGTCAAAGCTGGGATAAAATGTCCACCGAGGTTAATTATCTACTGAACCACCAAATGTCAATTGGTGGAAAGTGTCTCATGGCACTTGCACTATGCTGTCAGCTTCTTTAATTGCTCTATGCTCTACTTGACTCTGCTACATTAAGTCACTTTGGATAAAAGCTTCTGTAAATGCTTAATACATTTACAAATAAATAGACATGTAAATGTCAGTGAATTCTGACACTTTCTTTCCAGGCTTAGTCAGCCTTTGCCAGCTATTTGCTGATGCATCTCATCCAATTAAATTCACTTCTTTTTCTCTCTGGAAAATATCTCTTATGATCAGTTAGACATCTGGAAGTATTACTTGATTGTGAATATAAATTTAGAAAGAAACAAGAACAGTCGATTATGTTTGAGATGTTTGGATTTATAGTCAATATACACTGAAATTAAAAGTTTTGCTCAACGTCAGGAAACTGAATTGAAACTGAATTCACAATTTTTTACATTAAATTGAATTAGAGAAAGAGAGTTTGTTTGGCCTTTGCCTAAAATGTGTTATAAGGTTCAGAGGTCAAATGACAATCACCTGCCTTTTTGTTATTATGTGATGTAAGACACTTCATGCAGTAATATTCATGTGCTCAGGTTGGTGAGTTGCCAGGGATGTGCAGAAAGAGAGCTGGACTATACTACACATAAACCACAACTAGTCACGTCTGTGTGATCGTGTGCACTCGGTTTGTGTTCGTCTCTTTAGTTTCAGGTTTTTGGTTCACTTTTTTCTTGCATCTGTTGTGTGATTACGGTTTTGTTCGTGCTCACAGCCATAGTTCCGTGTTTAACTCTGCATATTAAAAAGCATCTGCACCTGCATCCAAGTGAGAAGGTAATTCATGACAGAACATGAGACCTCAAAAAGGATGCTGCAGATGAGTCTCTTGCTCAAACAGAACTGGAGGCAGCTGAGGGAGACAAAGACGTTTCTGTGGGACCACAAAGAGTGCAACCAGAAACAGACTGATCAACTACCGTGACCAACCTATTGTGAGGCTTCCTGAAAGCCTTTGTGGGGTCATGGACAACTGCCAGGGTGTTGGCCAGAGTCAGGCATCCATGCCCCGAGAGCAGCGCTCCAGCAATGCTTAGACCACAGGCCAAGGGGAGAGCCTCCAGTACAGCCAGTGTGTCTGCCAGAGCCATATGTCCAAACACTGACAGTGGCTCTTTAGCATTGCACAGACCAGAGCCCAAGGGGCAGTCTTCCCAGCTCTGAATCTCTAAACATCTGAAATCTGATAAGGAGGTCTTTTTCCCCCAACCCTCATTTTTAAGACAGTTACCTGACAATATAACACTGCTCCATAAACAGTGTCTGTCTACCATCCCACTCAGATGAAGGTGTTTTGCCTTCCCTACCCAGCTAAGGACATAAGTCTACCTTCCTGCTTCACAAAAAGCATTGATCTACCACCTTGCTCCTCCTTCTCACTCCACAGAGAACTTTAATCGCACCTCCTGCCTAACAGTGTGTACTGATCCTCCTGCTTGCGGCATGGAGGAATGTAATCCCCCCTTGTTTTGCGAAGGACCACATTCCCCCTAGCATATCGGTAACAGGCATGGTATTCGCAAATGACTATATGGAACTTTTTTGCTATGTCTGGAGCCACACTTTGGAGCATGACAATGAAACTTCAGCAAGGGTGCTGAACTACAACACCCTTCAGCCACCAGTCACATATATGTAATCATGTGTACCTGGTTTGTGTTTATCACTGAATCGTTTGTCTATTTAGTCCCAGGGTTTTAATTTATGTTTCTCTTGCAACTATTGCGTTTACGTATGACTTGGTGTTAGCTCTATACTGGCTCACCCAGAGTCCCTGTTCCTGTTCTGTTTGATTTAAGTGTGTTCAGCTGCTCCGGAGTGGCCTCTTTATTCCTGACATGAGTATGGTTCTGGAGCCACAGAAAGCTCTTACAATCTGAAAAGAACTAGAAATAAAACTTAAAAGCTTCCCATATCATAGAGACGTGCTATGGGAAGATCATAATGAAGCAGACATATAAAACAGGATTGAAAAAGAAAATGACGTTTTCACAAAAACATCTCTAATTAGCCGCGCTCTGTGATAGAAGTCCACATTAACCCTCCAATGCACAATGCTGCCAAATGGCTGCATGCCATTTTTCTGAATTTATATATTTTTGGAGCCTTTCAAGAAAACCTATTGTACTTTTGATAGTAGGTGGATTTTAGTTGCGCCAATTATGTACTTGGATGAAGTACATAATTGTATCTCTAATAATAATATTAAAAAAAAAAAAGAACTCTCATCTCAATTAGAGGGAGGGAATGTTTTTGAAAAAGTAGAAAATTCATTTCAATGAAAGAAAAAGTAGACAACATGTTGTTGTAAGCAGTTAAACCCTGCAGATGCAACGTGAAACTCGGCTTCAGTCTACAGAACTTTTATATCCCGTACACAAAAATGAACAAATAAACATGTTGTGTATGTGTACTGCTGCATCTTTGCTTCAATGTCCGATCCTGACCCTGGGTTAGTGTCTGTGCTAGGTTTTTCCATGCTCTCTTCATCTTCGTTCCAGTTTTTTCCCATTTCCCACTGTCCAAAATCATGCATATAAAACGCCTGGTTGCGGAACATTGTTAAAGAGTGTCTGTGGTGCCCTGTGATGGACTGAAGTGATTTCACCTGCTTTGTCTCCACAGTTACGAGGTGTGATTTCAGATCCATTGCAACCCGAACCAGACTCAAAAGCTTGCCGCAGATGAATGGGTGAAGTAGAGAGTTAAGTTGCACATTTTTTTTTTTTTTGCCAGTTTATGGCCATCAGTGATAAAACATACTGTATGTATCACTCTGTACAATGTTCAAATGGTAAAGTACTTTTTTTTTTTCTATATAAATGAATTAAAATGGTTAAAAACCAAATAATGGCTCATACGTTTTGTACAGCCATAAAGAATAACCTTGCTAATCAAATACTACTGCTAATTATATCTTTGGCAATAAAGTACGCTTGATAATTTATCCATTGTGCTTACTAGAGCTCTACTCAGTGGGCTCCTTGTAAAAAAAATATATATATTAAAAAAGCATTTAAAAGGTTTTATTTATTAATGGGCAATTATTCTTATTGTGCATGTATTAGGATGATTAAAGGAATATGAATATGAAGTTTGATATATGTGTACGATATGAATAGCGAAATTTAAAAACAGATTTAAAGATTGAATGATGATGAAATTTTATGTATTTTGCATAAGTGGAATTTTAATTTATCAATAGATCTGTGGGTCTATAGACTGGTCTTTGGATGTTTATCCATAATGATTTTTTCAATCTGAGTCTAAATTGATTTTTCTCGTGTATATAAAAGTGTGTGAGACGAGCGGCGGTTTAAGGTGCACTCAAATACGCACGTTTTATGTTTAATACACTAAATGTCAGCACAGCACAACTTCTATTAATCCCTAGCAAGTTATTTGCTTCGTAAACTTTTCAATGTGAGTCACATCCTGGAAAACATCACACACTAGACATTAAGTGTTACTGGAACTGACAGGGTATTTTTTTTAATGAGTTAATATTAATGCAAGTGTCCCACTGCTCTCATGAAGTCCATCTACATCACGCCGTCTCACCATCTTGCAAGTCTGGAACGCTCTCTCCGTCTCCCCGCAACAAAAACCCTGGCTCAGGCAGAGTGCATTCAAGCTAGCTTAGTCAATCTCCAACCTGCATAATCACGATTAGAGCTGGAAAGAGACAAGACGAGGATGCTAAAATGCACAAGCACCGAACAAACGCTGTAAGATTTACAAAGCAACCCGTCTCTGTCGCTTTTAAAATGTGAAGCACTGTTTAGCCAGAAGTCACTGTCTGAATGCCAACATGGGAGCGCAAGGAGACGCACCTGAGCTTGAACATCATTTAGAATCGATGCCGAAAGGAAAAAGCACATAGCTGTTATGTCTTTTTTTTTTCTTTTTTTTTACATTATAGAAGATGTGAATGCACAAGTTTAAGCATATGTTTCATTTCCTAGCAAATCAAACTCCCATGCAAAGCCCTCAGGAAAAAGAATTACTGAGCAGCATTCCTGCACTTTACCAAACAGTTAATTAAAATACATACTTTTATTTTCTCATTAGATGAACAAGTGAAAGCAGGTTAAATCAGAGGATAGTTTCCTTGTAATCCCATCTCTATGGATTTGCACAGATGAGCCACCACGCAAAATGAATATCAATAGACCAGGGGAGGCAGTGAGCACATAAGATGGCATTTAGCAGCTGAAAAATAAATATATAAATAAATATATAAATAAAGGCCTTTCTGAAAAATAGCCTGTGTAAGAAGACTGACAAGCCATGAGTGACACTGTGGCTTGGATTGCAGCCTCTTGTTTCTTAATGCGTGCAGCTGATTATCATTCAGAGGCACCCTTAACACATCATTACGGTGCTATGAACTGCGTGGGTCACACCATGCCTTAATAAATGTCTAAATCTAAGGAGACACACAGGCGCCTTTTTAGCACTGGCAGCTGGTGTGTACAGCTCTTATGCGTTTTCACACTTAGCAAAAGAACAAGTGGGGGGGAAAAAAAAACTGCCAACAACAATTCAAACCCCAGTCTCCCTTAAGCAGCATCTTCTCAACTACTTTTGAGTCTCAATCCCAGGCATGAATGTAGAGATAAAGTTTCATGATTTTTTATTTTATTATTATTATTATTTTTTTTTTACTTTTAACACATACCGCACATATACCTCAAATGCTTCTCGTGTTCCTGGTAGTTAGACTACAATTTCAGTTCTATACATTTGCTCGAGTTTATTGCACAAGATGGTAAAGTGCCCACGCGGACAGAATCTGATTTGTGCCTAATAGACTAGAATGGCTATACACTGAGGTGGATTTTATTTCATTTGCACTATATTAGTAGATATGAAAGCTACTCATTTTTACTTGTGACAATCTAAGATGAAGTGGCTTAATTCTAACTCCCAGCTCATGTTTAGTTAGACATCGCTCTCTGTCATCATTTCTCTCTCTCTGTCTCTCTCGGTCTCTCTTTCTGCCTCCCTTTTACAACAAAACCCGGTTTGAGTGCAGAGCTAAAAACGCTCTTCATGTTATCTGCCTAAATCCGTGAGACATTTGCAGATCGATGATAAAAATAAAATAGAGGGGGGGAAAAAAATAATAGAGCAGCATGCACAGCAGAACACGCACAGAAGGAGTACATACCATAAGGACAGAAGTGGAGTGACTTAAACTTGGAGATCACCAGAGTATACATAGCACACTGCCTGATTCTGCTCTATAGACTAGTATATGTATAAAAGAATCAGCTTTTCATTACCGTGCACGCAAAGAAGGAGGCACAGAGCATACTCACACAGCTGAGCTGAACGAAATCCCAGACACGGAGACACAGAGGAGGGAAAGGATCAGTCGCACTGCGCCGGCTTTCAATGGTTGAAGGCGAACTCTAGCGGTTAACAGTCGCCTGCTGTCCGAGGTGCTGAAACTCTCTCTCTCTCTCTCTCTCTCTCTCTGTGTGTGTGTGTGTGTGCGTGTGTATGTATCTCTCTCTCTCTATCTCTCTCTCTCTCTCTCTCTCTCTCTCTCTCTCGCTCAAACCAACAGGAAGTCAAAAAAAGTAAAGCAGCTCAATGTAAAATACCTTGACGACCCCATCCCCACATGCCTGCACTTACCGATGCGCGTTCGCAGCCCAATAAACACTGCATACATACAGTAGATCATTTTTTTCCCCCCTCATTATAATGCCATGATTATATTTAAACTGGATACTAGAGACACGCAAAGACGCGAGTTTATCGGTTATCACTCATCAGTCGTACTGTAGCCACCCCACCTTCCAAAAAGTCCCGAAGAAGCGCGTTTTATGTGTTTCTCGTTATACGATGACGCACGAGAGGAACACGGCTACACGGAACGTTTCGCGGCGCATTCCAAAGCATTAGTGCTCGCCAAACATGTAGACCACAGCACTCACTTACCGGGTTGTGTTAGAGATGAGAAGCTCGCTAGGTCACCATGAACCCCCGACGTGGAGGCGGCGCGCTCGGGAATCCATGCAACTCCCTCTCTCTCTCTCTCTCTCTCTCTCTCTCTTTCTCTCTCTCTCGCTCTTTCTATCTCTCTCTTTCGCTCTCACTCAGGAGCGTTTATGTATTCCCGATGCGAGCTGAGCGCAAGGCAGGGGGTTTTGTCCGTCACCGAGCGCGCGCTTGCGTCGGTGTGTCACAAAGCACGGGGTTAACCGTTCCCCCTTCGCTCTTATTTACTCCAGGATGCCCCTTCCACTGAGCCACAGGTCCACTTGGGGCCGGAGTAAAGCTCATAAGAAGATTGCGCCTGGCCGCAGGGCTATAAATGCTGCGGATTCACCAGAGGGTCATTGAAAATCCCTGGTTCGCTGCTGGGTTAGACCTCTCTGTCCATCCCGGAGAGAGAATGAGAGGAAAAGAGAGAGAGAGAGGGGGGAAGAAAGAGAGGGGGCACTAAACACATTAGGTGTTATGAAGGTTTTCGCTCACCCAGGCCATTGAAATGTCTGGAAGTAGAAAATGAAAGAGATGGAAGTTGCAATATAACCTTATTATGAACAAGATTCTGGGTGTAAACAAGATTATAGCACAAGAGTGCACTCAGAGTGGCTTAGCTCTCCCTCTCTCTCTCTCTCTCTCTCTTTCTCTCTCTTTACCTTACGTATCCCAAGCAGCAGCTTAGTCTCAGGGCATCTTCTATAATAATAAAAATAATAATATTTAAAAAATTTTTAAAAAAAAATCCTTTATTTAGAATTAAGACCAAATATCTGTAGGTTGGCCCTGCGCCTCAAGGGTCGAGGGTTCGATTCTCACCTCAGGTCTGTGTGCATGGAGTTTGCACGTTCTCTCTGTGCTCAGTGGGTTTCCTTCAGATGCTCTGGGTTCCTCCCACAGTCCAAAGACATGCATGGTGCTTACGGATTGCCCGTAGTGTGTGAATGAGCATGTGTCTGTGCCCTGTAATGGATTTGCATCCCGTCCAGGGTGAACTACATCTTGTATACAGGATAAGGCGCTACAGACGATGAGTGATTGAGTGATCTATTTTGCAAGTATTTTGCAATATTTGCCAAATATAAAACCTGGTTATGATATATGACGAAATACACAATGGACAGGATGTCACACACCACAGGGCAATTTAGGAACAACGATTAGTCTAAGCGGCATGTCTTTGCACTGTAGGAGGAAGCTGGAGTATCTGGAGGAGACCCAACAAGCACACGGAAAACATGCACACAGACTCGAGGGAGCGAATCTAACCCTTGACCCTGGAGGGGTTTGTGTAGGGGTTAGCAGGGTGGCCTCGCGCCTCCAGGTGTTCTACCTAGTATATCCACATTTCCTTTTTAGATATTTGATTAGATGGCCTATAGCCTATTTTAAATTATTCTCTGATGAAATTCTAGTGTTTTAAAAATGATCATATTCTCTATTTTATACAGCACACATTTTTGTGGTAAAAAACAGAAAACATATAAGTAGTAGTGTGCACTCAAGCTGGCTAACTCCACAGTTTTGTGCAAAACCTGATGATCCATTTTTAGATCAAGCCCATCGGCGTGTCATCTGTACACACGCTCCAACAGAAGAGATTAGGCATGAGGAAAATCTGACCTTTTGTACAATGCAGTTCAATATCAGAGAAATATTTTAATAGAGACCTAGAAATAGTGCAGAATCCTGAATATGAAATATGAAACATTGAAAAAAAATTTTCTCTGTAATAAATATTTTTAAAAATTTAGAAACTACATTGTTGTTTCAGACTTTTGGATCTAACTTTATTTGTATTTATTCAAATAAAATCCGATTATACTACATGTATTAAATACTGTATGATATCATTACTGGTTGTGTGAAATAACACAAAATAAGCACACAGAGAGCACCCATTTGTATTTGCGCAACTACACGCCTCCAGCCACATCCTCCACCTGTACTCCATCACAGTTACAGGTTGGTAAACTTTTACAAGGGGTTGGGGTTGCGCTGGCAGTCATCCATGTGCTGTCCTCATACACAATACACTCCTCTTGTCCTGGGTCTGATTTATGGCTGCTGTCGTTCCTTGTGTAATTCCGTCTGGGGCTGAGAGCCAGCGGCAAGGTGCAGCAGCAGTCATTTCTGACAGGGAGAAAACATGCAGCGGAGGCTGTGCCATCCTGCCGCCATGCCGCTCTGCTCTTAGCACTACGGTGTGGGGGCACCGAGTGGGTACTGGTCCAGGGAATAGGACAGGGACTCTAGAGCATTAGCTCACAGGCAGCACTTTCTTCTAGGTGATGTATGTGAGAAGGCATTCTCAGGGCACACCAGGTCTCAGTGCAGAAAATTTCCTAATTATAGTTGGGAGGCTGATGTGAAGGAGCAAGGTCGAAAATCTTGCCATGCGTGGAATAAATGGCAATCATCCACACACTGGTTTGAACTGTGAATGATTTTTTAAAAATGTATTTTATTTTATTTTAAATTTTTTGAAAAGGATTAATTCTTCACCAACTTCATACATTTATCACAGGCTTCTCTCGGGATATTTGGGAGGATGTTGTTCAATTAAGACATGCGCCCTTATCCTGGTCATGGCCTAGTCTGAAATATGAGTGTGCTTCAAAAACGCCACCATTTGGTAAATTAAAATGGCTACTTCATTGATTTTCTATTTTTCACTGACTGTGTTGCAGAACAGCATGAGATAGTTTTCCTAAACTAGCAAATGGGGTTATTTAACAGTGACACTAAAGCGCAAATTAAGTAGCTTGCTGTATGTCAAGGTATCTGAGATGTTTAGAATTTCCTTTGAATTGTTTCATAGGGATTCTGTTTCATTATTTACTCTAATTTAATCTCAGAATATTTGCTTTTGAGGAAGTCCTGTTGGGAGGTCATTGAGTCAGGTACGCGGTTGTTGGCTGAACATGAACAGCGCAATTCAGCATCATGGTACAGTATGTCACTACCTCAGCATTTATCCAGTAAAATAGGAGGTGATTGTTTCTTATTTGTAATTCCATCTGATCTAAAAATCTAGTAATATATATATATATATATATATATATACTTTTTTTTTTTTTTGCATATTATCTCACCTTAATTACCCAAATAAACCCAAGTAAATACTTAATGCAGTTTTGAAATTATGATTTTGTTTGTTAAGGGAAAAAAGCTGTCCAAATCTACCAGGCTCTATGTGAAAAAGTGGTAAATTATGAACGAACTGTGATTTTTGAAAACCTTAAGTTAAATTTTGCCACACACAGTCCTGATTACTGCCAGACCTGTTGAATCAAGAACTCACTTAAATAGAATCTGTCTCAAATAGAATCTTTTTTCAGCACTGTATATATTTTTCTCTCATTATTATTATTATTATTATTATTATTATTATTATTATTGTTGTTGTTGTTGTTGTTGTTGTTGTTATTGCTAGGGGCTGTACTGAAAGTAATGCATAACTTGTTTATTATTTGACATAGGTCATTCAAATTGCACTCCTCAACATACAGTAGTATCCATCACAAGCCATGTATCTGTGCCAATCCAACTATAACAACATCTTTAAAACTCCCCTTTGTCGCAGTTGATGGTCTCCCACTTTGTGGTTTGTCTTCAATGCTAGTTTGCCCTTCTTTAAACTTCATCATCCATCTGTGCACATTACTCTTGTCATCATTGAGTCATCTCCATTACATTTTGTGGGACAGAGGAAGACTATCAATTGCGAAGAAGGATATTTTCAAAGGGGTGCCCGAGTTGGGTTCAACAGTGGTGTAG
>JAOVVB010000030.1:12840341-12856023 GCA_028570985.1 Heterobranchus longifilis | reverse complement strand
GTATTTACTCCCCCCCCCCCCCCCAATCCCCGCCCATGTATGAGTCTTGGGTGCGTCCAAACCAGCCCTCTGCGAGCAGCAGTAAGCATAGGCGTGAACATTACCAAGAGCATACACAATGAAAAGAGAAAAGAAATTCTTTCCAACAGGGTTTATGGTTAATACTGGAACATCAAATGTATACAAAGTTGGTGCTTTTAAACAAAGAGAATAATTGTATGCTATTAAACTGCACAAGTTGAGATATGTAGAGCCTTATGTTATCTCTAAATCTCATCCCCTGCCCCCCTGCTTAATCCAAAGTTATTCCATCGGCTACATCGCTTCTAATCTCACCTTTTCAAATGCGCCCATTCAAGAGCCTTGAGAAAGGAGCCAGAAGAATCGAAATGGGTGGGAACTGTTGCCCAGGTAACAATCAATCACTTTGGTGCACTAATCAATCTGCGCTGTCATTAACCTGCCAGTTATTTCTGTACACTTGGACTGGTGGAATTGTTTTGTTCCTGGTGTTCCCACATGGGGCGTAGCTCAATCATGATATGGTGCGAGTGACAACATAAACGCTTATGCTTAGAATGGAAATTCAGTGTATGTATCATTGTGTGATTGTTAGCTGAAAAGTAATGAGTCTATTTAAAATACAGTACAAGGAGTAAAAGTACAGATTGTAGTACCCATGTAGTGAGTGGAAGTAAAAAGAATCACATATGGAAAAGACTTAGGTAAAATACAGATACATGGAAAAAAAATAGTAAAATATAGTAATGGAGTAGCCACTTGCCACCTCTGGATTTAGGTGGGCTTGGATATTTTTTAATAAGAAATGGCTTCTGACTAGCCACCCTACCCCACAGCTTTGATAACTGAAGAACACTAGAGATTGTGTTACATGCTGGGAGTGACCACTACTTGCCAGATGTTCCTGCAGCTCCATTAATGTTGTTGTACGTCTCTTGTCTTGTCCTTTGGACTATTTTTGTCATAATGTCAGTGTGGTGTCGCATTTTTTCCACTTGTTTATTATGGCCCCCATGGTGCTCCATGGTACTTGTGATCCCACAAGTTGAAATGTGTTGGTTGCTCTATCACATTAAAAGTGGCAAAAAAAAAATCAAACGCGAGTTATTTTGGTTTCATTTTTTACATGACAAAAACCTGCCATTTTAAAGCGATGTGTAATTCCATTCAAAAGCAACTGCTATAAATTATTCCTGGCACCTTCAGAGGCACAAGTAAGTAACATCTTCTGACCTACAGATGATGCAACTGCTCCAGTTCTTTGACCCTGGAGTGTTTAACAGCGAAGTTAGATCAGAGAGCAGCTAATTATCAAGCCCTGAAGTCTAATAGCATAATACAGCAACAACACACTGTGAAACTTTTGATGCTCTAGCCTCTGATATCGGTAATTGCACATCGCCCGGATACGTGGCATTTATTTGGCAAACTTTAAAGCTATTGACATGATCAAGTATGATGTTCATGTGATTTTCCCAGCAGTTTAGGTCGAAATGTCTAGAGGCAGGCGTTCAACAAGCAGAACCACAGCCGTGCGCTAATTAGATGTGTATCTGTTGGGTTTTTATGTCATCTCAAAAAACAATCTGGCCTTTGAGAGAATAGCTCAGAAGCACACTACTGCTTGGAGATGCACTCATTTTAATTGTATGGGACAAACTCCCCTGCCAGGCCGGGCTGTCTAATGTCATGCCATGTCGCGGCAGCACTTTTGTCTCGCCTGTGAACATGATTGTATCTTTAATTTCTCTGCATTTCATTTGGAAAGTAATGCAGCCCCGCGTTTTTGACACAGTCACCTCTGGTGCGCTGCTAGAAACACACTCGGGCCTTCAGCTAACATTTGCATCATGTGACACCGCTCATGATTAACGTGCCAGGGAGGGGTGGGGGGTATTTCACCAGGCAATATGTTCTGAGGATGTATTCTCATTTACATAGGAAGCAGATTGTGTTATAGGTAGAACGTTATAATGAGGTTTATTTGTAATGGGTTCTATTACAAACCGTCATCGTCCAGCTGTATGAAATTTGCCCATGGCTGACTCTTGCATTAGACATAAAAAACTGTATATGTTTCACTTTAGAAAATAATACTGCAGAAGATGACTCAGAGTGCAAAAAAAAAAAAAAGAAAAACATTAAGTGGGCTGGACATGTAACAGAATCTATCAACAGGAATCTGTAAAGGGTTAAACCATCCTTTTTACCAACTAAAATATCAAGGAAGTTAAGTCTCTGAATAACAGAAACATACATAAATACACCAAACAGCCGTAACATTAAAACCAGCTAGGTAATTGGGTACCCCTTGTACCACTGGGGAAGCTCTGGCCCATTGGGACATGACATGTGGGTTGCAGGGGCGGGCCCCCATGAAACAGAATTGTTTGTCCTGTGCACCCCATGGGTGCTTGATTGAATTGGGATCTGGCAGCAACCTTGGGCTATTTGCCTGCTGGGCCCTGTGCACAGCTGGCTATTGTACAGTAGACTGGGTGTCCTGGTGCCTTTCCATCATGACCAGCATTGATTTTTCCATGGATTAAGCTGCATTGGTTTCTCTGTGGGATTGGACCAGTTGAACCGGCCTTTGATCCTGGTGGGAGTAAATGTCATGGCTCCTCGGGCTACACAAAAAATTGTGCTTAAAGATAAAAATCCATTTTGTTGTATGCTCTGATTTGATTTCGTGAAATAATAAACTGGCATGAGATACCCTTGGATGGAGTCATCGTGCTAGTCTTCAGTTGGAAGGTAATCAGATGAAAAGGCATCTAAAGTACACTGTCTTGCACTCTGTATAATGTCTGTCTTCTTAATGCAGCAGGATAGTTTTTCTGCCATTGATAATTAATTGCCATAGACAACCATGTTACGATTTAAAAACATCTACAGTATAACTGATAACTGAAAAGTTGAACGTCAGCCAGTCAGCATTACAGAACCATAACAAAACCTGGATTATGTTGGTGCTTAAATCTTAACAGTTTGTTAAATTCCATCTTGCTGTCCATCACACCCATATGCAGCTCTTTCCCAAAGCTCTTGCGATATGACGGTGGCTCTGGGCATAAAGCAAAGCTCAACGAAGACATGGTTTGCCAGTATTGGAGATTGCATAATGTATAATGTACATTGCATTGTACAATATTGCTTCTCAGTAATCTGATCACATTAAGGTTGACAATAATGTCATCTGATTTCAACAACATAGTCTGATTGCAGTGGTGTTATCTGCTAGCAATACTGTTATCTGATTGCAATAAACGTGTCTGATAACAGCAACCATATCTGATCTCAGTAACAATAACTGATCATGGTAATGTTATTTGATCGCAGATCTTTTATCTGATTGCAATAATGTTATCAGATTTCAGCAGCATTACAGTATATAATACAATGTATAACACAATAATGTTATTTGTCTGCAGGAATGTTATCTGATCACAGTGATGCTGTGATCTGATTGTAATAACCTTATATTGTATCAGTAATGTTATCTGCTAGCAGGAAAGTTATTTGATGAGAGTAATATTATTTATTTGCAGTAACGTTATCTGATCATTATAATGTTATCTGATCTCAGAAATGTTAATTAATCACAATAATGTCATCTGAGCTCAGTAATGTAGTATTATAACAGCATTGTAGTAATGTAATCTGAACATGGTACTGCAACAGATAATCAGATAATGCCATCTGATTGCAGTGCCATTATCTGATCACTATAACATTATCTGGTCACAATGCAGTTATATGATTTCAATAATGGTATCTGATCGCAAAAATGTTATTTGTTTGCAGGAATGTTTTTCTGATTGCAGTCATGGTACCCAATCAAAGAATCAATATCTATAGTAATTGCAGTAAAATGAAAAGAACCAAACCTTATCTGACTGCAGGACCCTCATCTGATGACAGTAACAATAACTGATCATACTGTAGCTATCTGATCACTGAAATTAAATCTGATTGAATTGCAGTCATGTTATCAGATTTCAGCAGCATTATATGATCACACTAATGTTATTGGATTGCAGTAATGTTATCTGACCTTAGTGCATTAGACTACAACAATGTTATCTGATTGTAGTACCATTATATTTTAGCAGTAATGTTATCTGATCACAATACTGTTATGTAATTGTAATTTTATCTCATTGCAGTAATGTTATCCATCCATCCATTCAACTAGGAAACTCTATAATCCAACTAGGTTAATGTCGACCATTGTATTTATTCCCATTTGGCCGACCGTGGTAGGACCTCCAGTCCGGGGAATTTGGAAACACCAATTAGCCTAATCTGCATGTTTTTGGTCTGTGGGAGAACCTGGAGGAAACCCACCAATCCACTAAGCCACCCAGTAATATTATATGACCACAATAATGTTATCAGGTTTTAGTATTATAAATTATTATATAATGTAATCTAAACACAGTACTGTTACAGTAGTTAACTGCCACAGCATTGTCTGATTTCACTAGCATTATCTGACCACTTTATCTGATCACAATAATCTGAGTCTGCATAATCTGATCAAAGAAACAATATCTACAGTAATTGCAGTAATATGAAATGATCGTAGTAACCTTATCCGACTGCAGGAACCTTGTAGTGATGTAATCTGATCTCATTACCATTATCCGATCACAGTAACATTACTGAATTGCAGTAATGACGGTATCTGATTGCAAAAATATTATTATCTGGTTGCACAAATATTATGATTATATTATTTATAATTTTTTTGAAAAATGTGCACAAATAGAACAACAGCACCATCAACAAGAAGAACAATACTCATAATCAAATAAGGTCATCGGGAAGAATGTTACAGAAGCAAAACGGAAAATAAGAGCATGCACAGAGAAGGAGAGAATTTATCCACCAGAGTATTTAACGCAATAAAATAAAACAAGCTACCTTAGATAAGAGCAGGTTATGATTTTTTTTAAAGGCAAGCAACTGTTTTATGAGGCACTTCTGCTACGTGGGCCTCACTAAAATTCTGATTCTGGTTCCAGCCCTGTCTGACAGCTAAAGGTCAGCGTCTTCGCAACATTGTTTGCTGTTTTTTTTTTTTTTTTTCCCTACCACCTTTGAGCTACACAAAGAGAGGAGGCAGGGTGGGATTGCAGTGTGGACTCAATCAGAAGCAGTAAAAGAACTCATCCCGCTTGAGAGACATATTATTTGGCCACAATGGAGGCTTATTCGGCAGTCTGTCTGATTGAAAGCAAAGGCCAGGGGGTCTGCGAGGAGGAGGCAGAGCGTGAAACAATACCGATATGTCAGCCTGATGTTAAAGGATGATCATTTATAATGGCCAAGGGCTGGCGGCAATAGTGCTACTTCCATGCTTTTCTCGATAAGACCTGGCAGGTAGACGTGCTTTGATCCTTATACTGAATATTGCATGAAGCTGTTTATTTTTTGCAGCTTCCTCTATACACTCGGTAAAATGTTCCCGAGTACTCGTTTGGTTAGATCATCATGCAGAGCGAGAGCAATTGATGTAAAGTTTCATCCTGTCTATGGTCATTTTATCCTCTTTATTTTTCATAAACAAGGACCATCTAGCATGGTGTAGCCAAATGAAATAATCCACCAGGCAGCATGGGGGGACCTACATTTTCACATCATTTCAAGTCATTTTCCTAATTAAAAACCAGTTCTGCAAAGCATAAGCACTTTTCGAAGAACAATCTTTTTTCGTGAATGCACCGTGCCTATAATACTGTGCATAGAAACATAAAGCATAAGCAGTTATTAGAACAGAACTAGAAATAATTACTGTGAAAACCTTGCCCATGTGCCAGGAACTGTGTTTCACTGTTGAGGTCATTTGCCTCTGGTGCTGCAGCTGATGTTGTGTTGCTGTGATAAAGGTCTCCCCAGGTCCACTTAAACCTTCGAATTCAACATGTACCTAAAACAGCAAACAGCCCACTACTGTGCGGTAAATCTGCATGCTGGAGCATAACAAAATGCCACAGTTTTTATTCAGATATGTGTAGCGTTTAATCTCCTGGGCCAAAGTATTTTTAGATCTGGGTAATATAAATAAATGACCCCCTTCCTTTTTTAAAATCGGAACTTAATTGCAATGATATTTATTCCTCCTTTATCCTTTTAGCTTTCTTTAGTTCACAAAGAGGTCCCATAAATATTGATAACAGTGTCGTCATTTGTTTTTTTAGCTGCTTCTGTCGAGGGGTTGCCACCCGATCCACTCACAGCTTGGCACAGGTTTTAAGTCGGATGCCCGTCCCGACACAACCCTTCCATTTTTATCTGGGTTTGGGACCTGCGCTGCATCCAGTGCCTGGGGTATATGCAGTGGCTGGGAATTAAATCCAGGCCCTCCTCATGGTAGGCAAGAAACCTACAGTACCACTGAGCCACCAATGCCCCAAATATTAATAATAATGGGATTTTGTTATTTTAAAAATGTCACGCACACTCCACCCATCACTACAAAACAACTACTACTCTTCTTACGACTAAGAAGAAGATCTACTCTTCAAGAACATCAAGAAGAAGCCCCAATATTTATCACCAACACCAGTCATTGATAAGCTCTCTGACTATGAAAACCTGAAGGTAGAGATTTATTGTGAATGGTGAATCAACCATTGAAACTCCTATCCTCTATAACATACTCACTCACTACTAGCTAGAAGAACAACAACAAGGCAGCACAGTGGATTAGCAGTAGCATTGTTTACTCTCACCTCCAGCACTGGGGATTTGAACCTCACCTCTGCTCTACTGACTTTGCATGATCTCCCCATTGCTTGGTGGATTTCCTCCATTTACTCCGGATTCCACCCTCAATACAAAGACCGATTGGCCTGATTTGATGTGTGCTTGTTCCCTGCAATGGGTTTGCATCCCATCCTGGGTGTGCACCACCCTGGGATAGGCTCCAGGCCTGCTGCAACCCTACATAGGTCAAACCACATGGAACGTGGATGGATATATGGTATAATAAGAATGAGAAGAAAAGAGAGGAGGAGGTAGCTAATTTAAGTGATTTAAGTAGGTGCCCAGACATTTCATTAAAATTCCGAGTGTTTTTGGTTTGTAATGGAGATAAATAGCTTTTTCACTGACATATAGTCAATTATTAACATTTTATTCACTAAGTGAGATCGATAGTATTCTTTGATTTCCAATCCCTCCCCATTTGGCAGTGGATAGTACTGTAAGACATACTCTGCTGCTTTTCTCAGATTAATTTCTGCATCTCCAAGCAAACATCGTGATGAGGATAGCGGGATGGTGGTTCAGCAGGAGGGATAATTGAATAGTGACCGGTTGGCAAAAATGCAAAATGGGTAGGCAGGACCATATGTCCTGGAAGTAGGTTTCTAGAGTGGTTGGTGTGCAAGGTGTACAGATTTCAGTGTCCATAATGACCATTTCTGCCCATAATATTAAATTGCGGATTTTTCTTTTTTATTATAATTGGATAAGCCTGGTTGTACAGGTATTAGTCATGATAAAGAAATGTGTCCAGGAGTCAGCACTGGCAGTAACCACTTTCCATTTTGTTCTGCCATTAATACTGTAGGATTGGATTTGGATATTAGACTATTTGTGAAAATGAAATAATAAGGCACGAGATTTGATCCCAGTAGGGGAATGTCAAATGCATATTCCTTTGAAAGAGCGTATGCTGGAGTTTTGTTCAATTCAAGAAACCGGTTATTTTCAATTGCGTGATGCAGGCTTAGCTGCGAGAAAGATATAAAAGTATCGCTCAGAATGAAGCCTTTTTCTACCCATTTGGAAACGTTTGGATATTATTGATGATTGGGAAGTCACAGTTGTGTCATAAGCCATATGGAGTGTATTTGTTTGCTGAGTGTGAGTGAGTGGGTTGTGAAATTTCCCCCAAGCTGCTATCAACTCTTGATACGGCTTTTAAACAAAGGTGGTGACTAAGCACTAGGCTGATGGAACGTAGATATGAAACACTGTTTGTTCAGTTTCTATCTAAAGGTTATCTTTATCTGTTTGATGTATTGAAGATGACTGACCAGGAAATGTCTTTTGGGCTCCAGTAGGTTTTAGATATACAGTACAGTATGTATTCACTCACTCATCGTCTATACCATTTTATCCTGTATACAGGGGGCCTAGAGCCCATCCCAGGAGACTTAGGGCACAAGGTGGGGTACACCCTGGACAGGGTGCCAATCCATTGCAGGTCACACACATATATATATACTTGTTTATTATTATTTATTAAACAGTTAATAAGGAAGTAAGTTTCTGTTTTGGGTTACAGTCCATAAAAGTCCATAATTTGGGAAATTTGGGTAGCCCTAACACCGAGAAAGATGTTGTAATACCTAGTACCAGTCAAAAATTTGGACACTCTTTCTAATTTAATGGTCCTTCCTAATTCAACTTTTTTTCTACATCGTAAAACTGAATATAGAATATACATATCACCAAATAAAAAATGTCGAATAAGAGGGTGTGTTGAAACTTTTGACTGGTCCCCCACATTCTATGCACTGTCTGGAATATTAGTTCATTCTGAATTGGATGATAATTGTTATAGATAAAAATTTTGGCATATACAGTACTGTACTGTGCGAATGTCTTGCGCCCCCTCATTTCTTCATATTTTGCTTCCAAAGAGCCAGACTTTCTTGAATTTTTAATGTAGTGTTGAAGAATAGTTCTCCAGGCTTCCTGAAGGACTTTTTTGTCTCTCATTTTCAGTCCAGTCCCTGTACCTGAGTAGTTTCAGAGATATGCTTTGTGTTGGTTAAACCACACAGTGACCTACAGATCATTCGAGCTGATGCTAAATACTTTGTGGTTGGAACAGACGAGAGGGGAAACGAGGTTGCTGATGAGGTTGTTACATAAATACAAACAATTTTATCTTTAGGCACTCTGCAGCCTGTCACTGTCAAAGATTTGTTCCCAATTGAATCTACAGGGTGAGTGAAAATTAACTAGGCGATATTTAACGACTATAGAACTTGTAGTATCACTGGAGCCATGATGAAAACAGTCTCTAAATAGATGATAGTAAATAGGATTCAATATTTTCTGTGTCGATAGTACAGGCATTGGCCACAGGGGGCAGCATGTGCAATGTAAGAACAAAGATGGCCGACTGCTTGACTGTTCAGGAGCGAGTTAAAATCGCAGCACACATTTTTTTCTGCAAAGAGGGTGGAATGCAACACTACGTCGGCAGACAATAAAAAATTGTCATGCAAAGCTGATCAGGACCTGACCTGAAACATTTTGCTTTCATTTTCCTATGTAATAAAGTTTATGTACAAATGGTTTCGATAAATTTGCATTAGAAATATGGACTTTATTACCAATTTTTAATACCTGATGTACAGGCTTTTCACCCAGCCTGTACATCATTTAATTGAATTTGATATCAAGACATTTGATGCACTTACTGTTTTGATAAAATGAAAAATAATAAGAGTCAGTGTGATATTAATTTTTACTATTGACCCTGGCAAAAGGTGAAATATAAAAACATTTATTGAACAAATGATTTTTAACAGCCTAATTTATTTAATATGACTTTGTTAAAGATCTTTTTTAGCAGTTGAAGGAGATTTAGGAGATTTAAGGAGAATACTGAAACTATAGAAGAAATGTGATCAGAAAAAAAAGGCATGACTAGACATCACTTTAACGGTTGGTGAAGTTGCATCATGCATGGACTGTAGAAATCAGTTCTATGTTTAAAAGTGAATGTAAAAGCATTTTCACACACACACACACACTCACACAATGTAATAAGAACTCACAGGATTGGGACTAAACAGCTGTGGGCATAAAAAAAACATAATAATGGGACAAATCAGAAAGAAAAAAAAGATTGAATTTGCTATAGGGAGCAATGAAAAAGGGTCATGTGATCTGAGTCCAGATTGAGCCTATTCCAGAGTGATGGGCGTGTCAGGGTAAGAAGGGAAGCGCATGAAGCGATGCACCATCATGCATAGTGTCCACTGTACAAGCCTCTGGAGACAGTGTTATGATCTGAGGTTGCTTCAGTTGCTCAGGTCTAGACTCTCGACATAAAATGAAGTCAGCTCACGACCTGAATGTACTGAATGACCAGATTATCACATCTACATGTATGGAGTTTTCCTTCCCTCATACAGCCACATTCCAGGACTCATAAAAGAGTCTTTTCCAGGAGCATGAGGAATCAGTTTCACACATGAATTAGCCACCATATTGTGCACCGTCATCAAAGCTAAAGGCGGTTAAATAAAGTCGTAGCATGTGGCTTTTTTTGCCAGATGGTGTAAATTCTGTTCTGGTATCCTGGGTCTTAAAGTTGGGTTACATTAAGTTAAGCATCTATTTGTCACATATACATTACAGAACAGTGAAATTCTTTATTCTTCACATCTCCCAGCTTGTTAGTAAGCTGGAGTCAGAGCATAGGGTCAGCCATTATACGGCGTCTCTGGAGCAGGCAGGGTTAAGGGCCTTGCTCAAGGGCCCGACAGAGGAAACTTTAGCGAAGCTGACCTTCCCATCCATAACTAAGAGCCATAACACACTGAGCTAGCACCGCCATACTGAGTCACTGTGATGTGCATGGGGTGATCTGTACTGTACTTTAGCTAAACTGACACAGTGAGAGTATCTATCTATTTCTTTCTTTGTCTCGTGTTCTGTTTATTTTGACTATTAGTTCAATTAAATAGTGGTACTAGTGAATTGAGAAGGTTTTAGAGAACACATCAGAAGAGCCATCAGGTTCTAGAGTGTTATTATTGGGTAATGATTAATTTGACTCAGTGCTACGCTGGTGTCCAGTGTATTTGTTTGTTTCAGATCTTCTGAGTCTAGCTTCTTATGTGAATAGGTTTTTAAGAACACTATAAATGTATTATTTATCCCCAGTATTGTATGGTCCCTGGAACAGAGTTATTGCTTACTCAGAATTTATTGAATTTTTGTTTATTTCATTTAATACATTTTACGATATCACTATATAACAGCAAATGAAAGTGAAGGATAGCAACCCTGGGTAAACTGACGCAGCAAACCTACTCGGAATAACACCCGGAAATACATAAAGTGAATGCAACAAAAAAAAGGGACCAGAATGAATTCCCAGAGTGACTCAGAAATGAAGGAGCTGTTGGCACAGTACAGGATTCATTATTCATGAGTGAATCACCGGCAGGTTCTAATAATGCTGAGCACAGAGAGAAGAAACAACCTGTAAATAAATAAATAAATAAATAAATAAATAAAAACTCAGAAAATATAAATTGCACAAAATTATTTTATTTGGTAGATATTCATATTTAATGAAGTGGCAGATGTGTGTGTGTGTGTGTGTGTGTGTGTGTGTGCATCCAGGTACAATAGCATTTAAAGTTTGACGCAAAGTTCGAACTTTACCAGAAAACATAAGTGTTGTAGTTTTAAGTCTAAAAGAGAATAAACTGGTATATGTTTTGCAGTTTACAATTAAAGTATTTGGGAGACACCTTTATTCAGAGCAACATATGTTTTTATTTCATTATATATACAGTGTGTGTATATATATATATATATATATATATGGGGTTTGATGCTGGGATCTTCTGGACGTCCAATGCCTTACCCACTGAGCTATCCTGCCTCTATAGTGACATTACAGTACGTCCATTACAGTGTTAAAAATTATAGAGAAAATCTAATGTAATGTAAACAGTACTAAAGGTCAAATCAGATTGTTAATAAGAATACTGAGATCAGCATAGGGCAGTCATTATTATGATTTCAACAAAAGTTTTTGGGATGTGCACAACTCTAGCATATATATGGATAAGATTAGGCATTAAGGGACAGTAGTGGCTCAAATCTTTAAGAGTCTGGGTTACTGATTGGAAGGTTGTGAGTTCAAGATCTCCTGTACTGTACTGTAGCACTGCCAAGCTGCAGCTGTTGAGACCTTGAGCAAGGCCCGTATCCCCATCTGATCTAGGCTGATCGGTTGTATCCTGGCTGACCCTGCACTCTGACCCCAGCTTCCTAACTGGGATATGTGAAAAGATCATTGCATGGTGGTTTAAGTGACAAGTATAGTAGACATCTTGTGAAAGCAGGGTGATTTTACTTGTACAGTACTGTATGTTGTCTTTGGTGTAGGGTTACCCAAAGTAGGAAGGAGTTTAGTTTTTTTTTTGTGTAGAACACTTCAACTGAAGAAGATGAAAGGAGCAGAAGCCAGAGTGGGAGAAGCAGGTCAGGATCTTGGCATCACATCAGGCAGATGGTGTTTATGTTCAGAGATTGAGAGAAAGATGTTTATTGTATGACAGTATGAGTTTTTATTGTTGCTTGATGCCGCTATTCTATTGGGTTGCAATTATATAATTAATGATTGTTTGTGGTTTTATGAAGGTACTCACATACGAAGCCCCTCCATCCCCCGCCAAGCCTACCAGTTGCGAATCCTAAAAAAGCCCCCCTAGTATGAAAATTTAATTGAACCCTGCTGCATAATATGACACATGGTAATGATGTGCAGCTTGTTCTGATTGCATATTTTGCACAATTATGGTTTTCATTTGGGCTTGGAGTTCATTAGCAGCAGCCAAATACTACATGTAATACTGGTCGCCTGATGTAGCCTATTTCTGCATTGTATTCACCTCGGAAGAGGTCATTCAGAGGTCACAGTCATGTCGTTTTCGAACCCTGTTCTATTAGCTTTTAATTAGTGCTGTCAATCGAATTAAAAAAATTCATCTAGTTAATTACAGTTATAGTCTGTGATTAATCATGATTAATTACAATTAACACTCAGATTTATGTGTATTATAAACATGCAGGGTTGAAATAAAGAAATGTATGACAAACTGGTTGGAGGAAACAGTTTTAACCTTTAAGAAAAAAATAGTTCCCCTTGAAGGTAGCTTGCGCACACAACTTTGGTTTCATCCAAACGTCCATCTGGAAGCTTTTTATAAGGAAACTTGCTGTTCAGCACACACCTGGTGATGTTTCCTCAGTCATCTTATTATCCGCATTAAACGTGCCATCATCACGCACAGCCGGGTAACCGTGCTGCGATTATGGGAAGCCATTAGGGTCAAACTTGGTCATATGATTAATCTGCGGTAAAAAAAAATTGTAATGCATTAAATTTTCTAGATTAATCGCATGCATTTTGATGCTTTGATATACCGACTGTATAATCGGTGTTATAGTATAGTTTAATAAATAAATATGTTTATGGGGTATGTTGATTGATCTTAAGCAAGTACTCAAACTATTTAAAGAGACAAATTAATACTTGGTTTCCTTATGCTTCGGTCAGCCATGTCGATTTCTTCTAGTCGAACGCAGCAGGAGTGCTCGAACATATTCCTGCTCAAATCTAGTGAAAAAGGAAAATCGATTCCATCCAATCTAAGGAATCAGGCTTTCCAAGTCTGTTTATTAGACCTGATATCACTCAGTGTGCTAAGTGAAGACTCTCTCCCACACATCATTAATAAGTGGGACTCAAGTGGCAGAACAGAAAGCCTGCAGTTATGTGTCTATGTGTGTGCACATAATGACTTCATCAGCTCTCCTCATCTGCATACAATCAAATGGAGCAGCCAGCCATTAAGACACGAGGGGATGAGGACAAGTCGCGGGACTGATGGAGAGTCGATGCTATTGGAACAGCCAGGCGAGAAATTAATCAATCAGTCCACGAAGCACATGGAATAACAGCGGCAATCCGCTTTACAGAGACGGCCTCAGAAGCACTATAAAAGCGTCTGCCTCTCAGATCATCGACGGCAATACTAATATAGATATGATACTAAAACACATGCTGATGGGAATAAGCAAATATCATGTTGTCCTTGAAATATGGTTCTTCAAAACGCCAGTACAATCATACTCATTATTTGAGCTAGAAACAGATGGTGTGCCGCCAATTAGGCTGGGAATTTACATTATTAGGGTTTTGAGAATTGCTGCTGGCTGCTGTACAAGCTTTAATTGTGCGTCGTCTTTTTTTTGCCGCACAGCAAGAGATGTACCAACCACACACAGGGCTCCATTCATCTCCTCCCCTTCTCACAGGAGTCAGCCATATGTCCTAATCAAGTGATGTCTCACTTAAGACTGCCCTTCATCATGCTTCCACGGCTTATTAATTCTACAACAGGACGTTTCTTCACTGCAGAAGGATACTGAGTCACTACATAAGGAACATATTCACAAAATAGACCAGGAGAAAAAAAAAAAGAAAAGACAGAACTATGGAGTGTACCTTGAAATTTAGAACAGATACCAAGTTTCCGAGTGGAGAAGTCGGAACGACGGTTAATGTCGTCTTATGTTCTTCTATTTATGGACCAAAGAGCCGTTATTTCACACATATTTTAACTGAATTGCTGTGAATCGATATCAAGTGACGATTCCCACTGAGCGTGTGTCAACAGGTTTGTGCAGTGAAATTTCGACGCCTCGGTTTAGACCCATCGCCGTCTTCAACACATCCTCTCGTTCTATATTCAGGAGAAAAGCCTCGCTCCTTCCTCCTCGTTAGCCCTGATGAGTAGTCAGGCAGAGAAGCGGAGCGTTCACAGAGCTCTGACTTAATGAGAGACGACACAAGCAGCATCCAAGAACATGCATTTCCTCTCCTGACGAACAGTTCCTTCACAGCATTACTCTAAGGAGACGCTACTGTGCTGAAATGTCTGTCACTAAGTATATGAATTTATGGAATAAAATGATCCGACTGTGTGTGTGTGTGTGTGTGTGTGTGTGTGTGTATATGTACACAACTGGAGTAAATACAGGTGTGTAACTCTAGTTGCCTAATGGCTGTGACACTTCCTCACACTCACTCAGTACTCAGACATCTCTAAAATACTTGAGGTCCTTAAAAATCTAATCAGCATGGCTGGATGATGGGTATAAAATGTATCCGCTGAATCTAAAGAACACCACGCTGCAAAAACGAGTGCTACGTTTTTATCAGTCCTCATAAACACTATCTTTTGCTCTAGTCCATGGTTGGAGTGCATCCACAGTCAGATACATTACAGGCTAGGGAAACTGCAGCTGAGAGAGAGTGCACTAAGCAGCCTACTCCATTAAAAAGCACGTTGTAGTGCATCGACATGTAATGGAGCCTTCTAGCACAGGTAAGAAAACACTTTCCACCACTTTGCTAAGCGATGCCTCAAAGCGAAAGCATATACATTTCATAACAATAAGCATATGCTTTTCACATGCGATTAGGTAAGTGTGTATGAGAAATTGAGGAAGTGAATTTTAGCACCTTAGGCCTATTGGAAATTGCCAGAAAATCAAAGGCATCTTTGCACATGAAAATATCGACTTGCGCCATGTGAACGATCATCTTCTGAGTAATCGGACCAACGATTTTCCCAAAATTCCAATTTTTCCGATTCAAGACAAAACAGCTGTATTTCCCTCAAAGTGTGGTGCGCCCCCATTAAAATCCGCCAAAATGTTCAGCCGGGACTTCGAGTAGCACAGTGGTAAAGTGCTCGCCCTATCATCTGGAGATCGCTAGTTTGATTCCCGGATGATGCTGTAACCTCTCGCAGCTGGGAGCCAGGAGAATGCTGATTGGCCGAGCTCTCTAAGGGGGGGGGGGGGGGGTGGGAGG
>JAOVVB010000030.1:12822511-12835973 GCA_028570985.1 Heterobranchus longifilis | reverse complement strand
ACTAGCCAGCTAGCAAGCTGTGCATAATGGCAGACGCAGACGGTGCTATAACATAATGAATTTTATGATGAAGGCCTGATATGAGCTTCCCCTGTTTCAAAAGCTAGCAGCCGCCACTGCCACTGATGCACGTGGGGAGTGAAGGCTGGACCGTGTAGTCTGATCCAATAGAATGGTGCCAGAACACACAGTGCATGACTGTTATGGTGGTACAATGGGGGGGACCTACTCAATATTAGGTAAGTGGTCATGATGTTATATCTGATCATCGTGTGTCCATGCAGAGGTTGAATGGTTGCGATGTAGAAAATGATAATGTGTTTTGTTTTTGTGTCTGATTCTTCACGCAGTTTTGATAATCGAGGTGTAGAAGAAAAAAAAAGAAATGTATAATCAGATCATCTAGATAAAATAAAGATTGTAATCAATTAGTGAACCTTATTGGACAGCTGGCAAATGATAAAAGAAAACAAATTGTGTGTGTGTCTGCAAGAAGGAAAAAGATAGAGAGAGAGAGAGAGAGAGAGAGAGAGAGAGAGAGAGTGCAAGCAGCGGAAAATGTGAAAATGAATTACTTTTAACATCCATGGATTGTTCCATTTTGTTACTTAATGGTTTTGAGACGTCAAAAAGTGGTAGGTAGCAAATGTTCCAGCTCCTTCACTAGCTGATGAGAAGACATGGGGTGGTTTCATTTTTCAGCACGACTAAAAGAACAAGACCAACATTTATTTATTTATTTATTTGTCTATTTATTTTAAGCTTACTTTGAGCTCCACAATCTTTGGTAGCTTATTTGTTGCTCATTTCAGTCTTAAAAATCACTTCATTTGTTTCAACCACCTCGAACTCCCACGGGATTAAATGTTATTCGAGGTTTTAACAGTCTAGCCAGATATAAAATCCCACAACACAGAAAAAAGCAATCGACACGTTAACGTTCTGACATGCTAACAAAGAAGCATGTGATTCTCTAACGAGCTCTTAACGATCAACGATACACCACCATCAGCATTCCATCAGGACGTCAGGTTGAAAGCCCACGGTCTTTCCATATACCAGACTGAATCATCAGTGATGTCCGGTTCCCCTGAGATGGCACTTTCATGTTTTTTAAGCAGCCATTTAACACAGTATTCCCTCGTTTTTCAACGGCTAGCCCACGCTATTTAATTTTAAGTAAGGCAAAGATTTTCGTTCGGTGACACTTTTCATTTAGACCAGATCGTTTTCGTCCTGCAAGGACAATTTTCTAGTGGCCTCCATTTCCATCGGTGATCGTATCACCAAGGGAACAGCTCCCCCACGCTGCCTTCAGAGCAGAGATGCCTGGAATTCACAGCAGATTTGTTGGGAAGGATGCTGAGCACATTTGCATACCTGTGGTGTTTATAGCAGGTGCGTAGGGGGGAAATCATCTATTAAAGGAAATGTCCGCCATTGCTGTTGCTTTCAGCTTCATGATGAGTCTTCAACTTTTCAGCCAGTGGTGGAACAGCCGATGGAGCCGATGATAAACAGATATCAGTATCTTTGAATGGATGCCTGGAGCATAACACTCGTACACGTTTGCATATGAATTACAGTAACTAATTGGTATCTTATGTAAATGCACATGTGTTTCAACTTCGGTTTTGGCTCGACTAAGCACACAGGTGTATTTTACCAGCAGCAGAACATTGCCTATCAGGTAATTACACAGGTTGAGGGTAATTACATTTGTATGAGCTCCTGTTTTTCCAATAAGATGTTTTGTTTGTTACAGGATGTGCATAATTACCCAAGTAATGAGAGTGTTTACATTTCAACTACCCTGGAAATGTCAGCTTACCTAACGCTCTATACTGTTTGTTCTATACAGCAGCACAAGCAAAAGATCCTGTTCTTACTGTAGAGAGCAAACGCAGGACTGGTTCAGTTCCTGTACCACCGCACTGTATTTCAACGAATTCATCAACATTGGACAATATTAATTCAGCATGTAGGGACTGTACAACTTTAGCTTTATTTATTACTAGCAGTGCCCATGACTTTGTTCACATGGAATTTAATTACACACTCATAAGCATCTTTTTAAAAAATGTACAACGTCATCTGTTGAAATAAAATTTTTAAGTATGCATAAAAAAGGTGGGAGATCGCGTTTATTAAGTAAATTGCAATTGCACACTCATAAGCGCGCATTAAAAAATTTACAGCGCCATCTGTTGAATTATGAGAAGAACTAATGTTTTTTTCAAGGTCGATTTTTTTATTATATAAAAGGGTGTTTTCCATTGAAAATTCGAAATAGTATATCTTCTCTTCCCGCAGGCTGATTGCCATGAACCAAAGAATATACAATATACAGTATACAGTATACCTCAAGCTTGGCCAAATACACCTGTGAAAAACGTATTAAAATTTAGTAGTTTGTACGTGATGCGTGCACAAGCAACCAAAATTCCTTGATTTGTTTCTGCATTTTTTCGCAAATCTCTTCAATGTACAGACATGCCAATTTTACAGTTTTAGTATATGTATAGATTTTGTTATCATGTTAGACAAACATGCTGGGCCCCTTGAGAAAAGTGGTAGTAAAAAAAATGTATAATAAAAATAATAAGAAATAAGAAATGTGATTATTGCAATGGCCCCAAATTTCAGTCAAAACAGACAGTCAAAAGAAAAACAGAAATAAATACCAAGAATCCTTTGAAACAACAAAATTAAATCCAAATGGAAAAGGCGGGGGGGCTTATTAAATATGACGTGCACATTTCTGATTGGCTACAGCACCCTGAAACCTTGCAGAAAGCAGTATGTGATGTACAACATGCCCTTTCTGCTTTGAGTTCATGTCATTGTGTTTTTGATTTTCTTGCAAAGTTATGTTTTAGATTTTCACATTTTAGCACTTGCTATTGTGTTTGAAATTTTGCTGGTACATTCTTGCTTATGTTGTGTTTTTTACTTTGTTGTCATTTTTATTTTGCTTTCGCGTGTTTTTTGTTTTTTATTCTACTGTCGTCTTTTTGATTTTGGTGTGTTTTTAAGTTTGCTGATATGTTTTTTTATTTTGTTGTTTGTTTGTTTTTTTTTTGCTGGTAGATTCTTGAGTATATTGTTGTGTTTTTAATTGTGCTGTTTATTTTATGTTGCTGTTGTCCCTTTGATTTTGCTGTCATGTTTTTGATTTTGCTGTTGTGCTTTTTCGGTTTTTCAGTTGTGTTATTGATTTTGTTGTTTTTCCACTTTGACATTGTGTTATTGATTTTTGCACTTGTGTTTTTGATTTCGCTGTTGCAATTTTTATGCGTTAAAGTGGTTTGCTACAGGGAAAATACCCCCTTTCAAAAATCAGCATGTGACACATATCCGATATATTAATACTTAAATTACTGTATCGGAGAGAGGATATTTGTTCAAATCTGTATTATTTTAATCCAAGGGTATCAGGGTATAAATCTTCCGTAGTTACACTCTAGCTGCATGTATAATTTATGTAAACGGTATCTATAGTGGAGAAACAATGCATTATACACATGCAGAAATACACATGCATTATTTCAAATGAGCAGATAATGCCTTCTAAAGGAATACAAGCCCAGAGACCCATTATTCATTTTCACATGAAGGAAAGAAAATATTGTAGCAAGGTACAAACAAAAATAAAACTTTGTTAGTGAAAGAAAGAAAGAAAGAAAGAAAGAAAGAAAGAAAGAAAGAAAGAAAGAAAGAAAGATATTCTCACACATATCTATGGTTGAGGCCAGTTTTGAAGTTGAAGTTAAGGAAGTGACAAAACCAGAATCAACAAATAATTCTGAAAAAAGCAGAAGCATGGAATTTCTACTTGGAAACTTAAGAAAGTGTTCTTAACCCTACAGTACGTTACTGTGTAAGATCAAAAGAACATGGCTTCTTCTTTTTTTATCTTAGTTAACTAAAATTTAATTTTAGAATTTTTTATTTTCATCTTTTCTAAAAAAAAAAAATTTTTAATTGGTTTTACTATTTCATTGATTTTTATTGTCTTTTATTATATTCATGATAAATTTTCTGAATAGCACTTTGGCACTATATTAATAACATTTGTTTTAAATGTATTTATGCTTACTTACCAAATCACGTCTTACCTTGAAAATGAGATACTTTCGTTCTAGTATTTGCTTTAGATCACTCAACAAACAGACATACTGTACTGCATTTGCTTATTAAATCTGAAACACTGACCATACAGTAACAAACGATGTACACAGACAGATCCATGATTTGTTCCTACTTTGGAGCTCAAAGGCAAGGAGGTTCAGCATGATGTAATTCTGAGTACCGAGTTAGATGCAGCATTAAATCTGAATATTTGTACCACTAAACAGTGACATATAATCTCTACAGGTATACGTAAGTGACACCAAAAATGAATAAGGAGTTGCCATTGCTGTCATACAGTATGTGCATGTGTATGTGCAAGACGCATGCCCAAGATATCTTTGCCAATTATTGTTAGGTTATTGAGTTCTAACAAAGGAAACTTAATTAAACAGCGGGATAAGTTGCTGCTTGACAGATGAAGTGCGGTCAGCAGAAATTGAACTCAGAGGGCGCGCACGCAATCCATATGCATTAACCTCTGGAGCGGTGTGAACGCAACGTTGTTTTTGAACCTTTCGCAGATATTTACAGAGCGCTGGCGTGTCTCAGTGGGACCCAGGAGGCTTTGGTTCATTAGTCAAGACCTACTTTAACCAGGAGATTCTAGTTTCCTAGATCACTTCCAGAAATCACCAGAACAGAACACACACACACACACACACACACACACACCTGCATTACTGGAGCATCAGAGCGCAAAAAAGCAGATGAAATCATGTTTAATTAAAAAAAACATATTCGACCAGGAAAACTTCAAGTCATTGATGTGTTATGTAAAAGTTCCTCTGTCTAGCGCCTGTATGCGAATCCATCAAGTATGAGCGCGCATTATTGATTACTCGTTGGTGTGTGCTCTCCGAATCATTAACTTACACATTGACATCATTTACAAGTCGTTCTAGCAGAACAGCCGAGTAAAAGGGAAACTCTTCGTGCCCGGGTAACAAATGGACGTCAGATGAGAACCACGCTGAAGCATCAACAAGGCTATTTAAGGAGAACACGGCCAGGCTTTAATGCGGTTCCCGTGTTCCTCGTATCTCACCATGTCTACCTCTCACCCAAAGCGCTCGTCTTCCTCTCATTTTAATAGCATATTACTTCACCCTTTCGGCTAAGGAATAGAGATGTTGACAAGTTAATGTGCTCCCAATAACTCTCTTAAATCGTTCTGTTGGCTCGCTGCTTTAAAGATTCTCAGAAATCTATTAATGCATGTACCATGGATCTTTCTTCTTCTTTTTTTTTTTTTTTACATTTTATCTTTGATAATTACTCAAGCTTAGGCTGGAATTTCAAAAACAACAAGTATATAATAAAGCAAACCAGCCTAAGAGTTCATGAATACATTTATATGGTGGTATGGGAATCATACCTGCTTGATCGCCTCTGGTTTATGAACATACTGTATATATGATATTCTACCATATTAATGTAAAATATAGTGGTTTTGTACTGTAATGCTCACCGTCTTCTTGTTCTTGTAATTAAACTATGAACAAATGCAGTCTTGCACGGTGATACAACTAAACTCTGGAACGAAGTAAGTGATGAATCTTTTTTGTTACAGAATGCCAAAAGTTTTGAGAATGACACAAATATAAATTTTCACAAAGCCTGCTTCTTCAGTTCTGTTTCAGTTCTTCTGTTTTTAGATCTTTTTGTCAGATGATACTCTAAAATGTATAATTACTATACTAAAATCTAATTACATGCATTTCATAAGTGTCAAAGGCTTTTTTTTGACAATTCAATTAAATTAAATTAAGATGCAAAGATAGGGCACTGGTGGCTCAGTGGTGTTTCGTCTGCCATGCGGAAGGCCAGATTTCCATCCGGTGCCCAAACCCCAGCCACTGGATGCAGTGCCAGTCCCAAGCCCGGATAAAATGGGAGGGTTGCATCAGGAAGGGCATCCAACATAAAACCCGTGCCAAGCTTGTATGTGCAGACTGGATGGTCCACTGTGGCGACCCCTTGCCGGGAGCAGTCGAAAGACCAACTATAGTAAGTGCATGCAAAGAGACATTATTTGCAGTGTTGACCCTTCTTTTTCAAGACCTAGCTTCTGGGCCACATCCTGATGGTGGCAGCCCACCCTCACTGGTTTGTGCCATCATTAGGTACTAATTATATACTCATCGTTTCTGATTCTTTGAGAAATTATTCTTTGAAATTATATGTCATGCATCCTAACAGTAAAGCATCCTGAGACCATTCATGTGTGGGGTTGCTTCTCAGAAAAGTTGTGAGGGTTCATTCACAGAGCCATGATCAAAGAATGATACAAAAACATCCTCAGAGGGAAACTTCTCCCAACCATCCAAGGACAGTTTGGTGACAAACAATGCTTTTTCCAGCATGATGGAGCGCCTTGCCACAAAGCAAAAGTCATAACTAAGTGGATTGAAATTTTGGGTCTATGGCCAGAAAACTCCCCAGACCTTAACCTCATTGAGAACTTGTGGACAATCCTCAAGAGACGGATGGACAAACAAGAACCCACATATTCTGACAAACTCCAAGCATTGATTATGCAAAAATGGGCTGCGCCATCAGTCAGGATGTGGTTCAGAAGTTGATTGACAGCATGCCAGGGCGATTTGCCGAGGGGGTCAACACTGCAAATACTGACTCTTTGCGTAATTTGAATATAATTGTCAATAAAAGCCTTTACCACTTGTGAAATGCTTGTAATTATACTTCAGTATACCATAGTAATATTTGACAAAGAGATCTAAAAACCCTGAAGCAGCAGACTTTGTGAAATTTTATATTTGTTTAATTCTCAAAACTTTTGTCCATGGCTGTACAATCTGGTTTACAAGCCATCCCACTGAAACCACTTGTATTCGACTATCATACAGTAGAATATCGTGCATTCGAATTGGAGTGATTGTTTACTTCTAGGACGTGGCAGAGGCCATGCCTGAGGCAAGACCTGGGAAAAAAATGGAGACAGGAATCCAGCTTTCTGGACTTAACACTAGTAAGAGCGTAGAGATGGTGGAGAACAATACTGGAAACACATGAGTGTAACCATCAGCATACTCTTGAGCTGTGAACAGGTGCAGAAGATGATGAGGAGGGAAAGAAACTGTAGTAAAAATAGACCAATCAAGGAACCAGGCTGATCAAAAGTGTTCCAGGGTGGAGACTCCATGACACCTCGTTGTTAATTAATGAATACAAAAGCGAATCAGTGAATTCCAGCTGATTCCAGAGCATCGTTTGGAAAGCTCGTTATATGCAACCCAATAGTTCAATACAATACAATGACAGGACAATTCAAAATAAAAACGGCTCAAAGTGTCTTAAATTAGTAAATATGTGGTTAAATAGTATTTTTAATTATTTATTTGCATTTATTTTCAGTTAATGAATAAGGTGTCAAGGCTTCCTCGGATTTATGCAAATACACAATGCAGAAATTGAGAGATTTGATGAATATTTCATATAGGCTTCGTGTCATCAGTGGAAGTGGAGCTGTCTGGGTGAAGCTATTTCTGTTACATGAAACATATATATATTTTTTTGGTTAAAGGTATCAATCAGGCAGAGCTCTTTAAAACACAGGTAGAATATTTTAGGCTGTTAAAGGTATATTTGTACAAAACGAGGTGAAATTCAAGGAATTTAGGAATGGTACTGTACATCAGACTTTTTAAAAATAATTTGTTAATCTGACTGCTTTATGAAATATTGTTTATAATCAATATCATATGATATGATTTCGATTGTTTACTAACATGTGTTTGTGGGAAAGACATGACTTACATACATTTGATTAGGGTTGTGGCTGTAAAAGCTTAAAGTGAGCCTGCATCATCCATTCCACAACAAGCTCTGATGTGTATTTTGGATCATTGTCCTGCAGGAACGTTTAGTTTTGTCTAGCGTATGATTTATGGTTATAATGATGAATTCTAAGGTCGTCCTCCTTCTTCATGGCAACATGATGCCACAACCACCATGTTTAACAGCAGCTACTGTAGTGTTCTTGAGGTTTAATGCATCACCGTTTCCTTTGTCTATGTGTTAAGCTGTTACCTTTAATTAAGCTTGAAGGTGTCGAGCAGGGGGGGGGTTGTCTTAGATGCCAGATGCATTTTAGTCCATGGTGATGTATTGTAAAACTTGCTTGACTGAAGACAGTGGCACTGGTGGTTTTTGGGTTGCTCCTGACCATCCAAACTAATTTCTTCTCAGCTGAGGGTGGCAGTTTGGGTCTTTTTCCATATCTTGACAAAATGGCTCCACCTCCCAAAAACTTACAAACAGTAACAGTACATATAATTGTTCGACCTGATATTAGAATCTGCAGTTCATTTGTGAACATCTACTGCCCTCTTTCTCAGCTCTGTACTGAGCTCCTTGTACTTTCCCATTGTACTGTGTTTTGGTCAATCCAGTGAGTGATTTCAAACTAACTCTTTTGAATTTGCCCTTATTTGGTCAGGGTCACTAACAAGAAGTTCAGGGCCTTGGACCTGTCAAAAAAAAAAAAGTAGCATATTCCAGGACCTCCAGCACCAGTGAATCAATAATATTTAATGGTGTACATATATTTTATCAATTAAAAACGTATGTTGTATAATCATTCTGCTATAGAAACACAACCAGTTCAATTTATCATTAAAAGCCCAATATTGCCATGACATTCATTTTCATAATAGGTGTAAGTACACCTCATCATTAGTTACATTTTTAGACATTTAGCACCAGGTATTGCCTAGTGGAGATAATAATAATAATAATCATCATCATCATCATCATCATCAATATCATGAAAGGTAAAGGTACACTAATCAGCCATAACATCAACACCACTGCCAGGTGACCTACAAAAAATACTGATCACCAACTCTACACTAGTAAACTGGTAATAGGATCATGGGCACCCAATGCCCAAGACTGCGGGGACCAAAAGCCAGCCCGGTCTAATCCTACAAAAAAGCCAATTTAGCACAAATCCCTGAAGAAAGTCAATGCTGGTTTTGACAGAAAGATACCAGAAGACCCAGTGCACCACAACCCCCACACACGGGGCCCGGCAGGAAAAAAAGCCTAAGACTGAAAACCCGGCCTCCGAAATGCCTCACCAAATGCCAGTGTAATCAAGCACCCATAGGATGCCCTGGACAAATAAGTCCAAGTGCCAGACACCACAACACAATCCACATGTCGTGTGGAATCAATGCCCCTAGGGGCCAGAGCTGCTCCTACGGCACAAGAGGACCTAAACCCGAGGTCACTCTAAATCAACTTCGCCTCTGCCTGCAGATTTGGTTTTACTGGTCTCACTTTACTGGCATGGTTTTCATGAGAGCCAGTTTCATCATGGTGCTTGATTGGTTTTGCAAATGTACTTGACACAATACTGTTCTTGCAAAAAATGTTCCAAAACAGCTGACCTAGTTTAGAAAAAATCCAGTATTGTTGTTCTAGAATGTAGAAAATAAATCCAAACTTGTGTCCAAACATTTGATTGGCTCATATAGTATATACAGTATCTATATATGACCGCATTATGATTTTCAGCACAAAAGTTCAGCAGTTCCACTTTGCTCCAGGCAAGATTTACAGGATCAAAGTAGTTCTAAAAAACAGTTTTTCTATTTTCTTACAAAAAATGTGATTGCTCTCAACCCACTCTGTGCATGCCTGTCTTTGAAGATGCACTCGATACACTCAAAGTTCCAACCTGTCTGGTTGATTTGTACTGACAAGTCACTTCATACAAACACATTAGTCTCCTGGGACTGCAGGGGGAACGGTAATTCATTACTAATAGACAAGTTTTACTAGAGGGTGGAGAAGCGAAGATGAAACACAAAGACTATTAAAGATAGTAAATTAACGGTCTCAGATGATGTTCACAGTCTTGCTGTCTTTTTCTCTTTACTGCAAAAGAATTATCGATCGTAATCAAACGATGGTTGGAATTCTGTGATTAAAAGTTGAAGGGAACAGTTGTGACTTCACATGGAAGCTTCACGGCAGTCTTATCAAACAGAATGAATGATTACAGAGGCTGTAAAAATAGTTACAGTTGTTTAACTCCGGCCAAGGACTCATGGGATTTAATGCAAAAGTTGCAAAAGTTGTCCTAAAATGTATCAAATAACATGTGACTTCTAATACTGTATGATGTCACTTATTTAGATAAATTGAAGAATTTCTCATGAAATCTATTTATCTTTCCATAATACAGATAAACGATGTTTGAGTCTAAATGACTTTAATTAGGCTCTCGCACAATGAGCGATGAAAGTTTTATATTTACGTTAAATACGGGTTTCGGTGGAAAAATCTCGGAATGCAGTAGAGCTAAAGAAATGCTGTTAGGAATGTTATGATAAATTAGGTTCAGCTTCGGAGTTCGCAAGCTTGTAAGAGCCATGATGAAGAGCGCATGAGAGATGCAAGTCTGTGCCACACCGTCTCCTAATTCATCACCGGCAAAACACATATCAGGGCTTGGCAAGCTCTCGCCGAAGAGGTTTTCAGTACCGCATTGTTGACTACATGAATTATGCATATGCACGCACTAAAGAGAAAATGAGGATATTCGAAACAGGTAGAACAAATTGACCTGCAAGGACAAAGATTGCATCTTGTTTGGACTGAAGCCACGAGAGGTCGATTACAAATAAAAACACCGAATATGATAGAATCATTTTACTAAATTAACTTTTTATTACACTGTTTTTGAAAGGACTGTCCAGCATTTAGCATGTCCTGTACAGTAAGTGCCAAATGAGGCGTGTTCCAGGATCGATATGAGAAGAGCAAATAATCAATCACTATATTGATTCCCAGCCATTTTGACCTAACTGAATTATAAGCATTGCTTGCTCAGCAAAACAAAACAGAAGAGCATTAATACATCTAATTATAAGATCTACAATTAGAACCTATCATCTCCAGGTCGGTTCATTTGACTAATTTCATTACGCCGGTGCCATTTCGAGAGGGAGAAAATTAGGGCATGGAAAACCACGATGGCAATTTAGGACGGCAAAGAGTACAAACAGGTGAAATCAAACATCATGTTCCTGCTCAGTGGGCAGATTGAGTTGACAGATTTTTCCCTCCTTCTGTCAGACCTGCTCAGGACACTAAATACACTCAAGAAAACTGGGGATCGGGAACGTGTTCAGCTTAGCGGAGAATCTCTTCAAAACAGACCCAGGACTAAAGCAAACACAGCAAGGGATCGGCACACACATCTCCGAGCAACAGTATATCACACTCACACACCGACGCTCTGATAGCTTCGTAACTCCAAGCACGGTGCATTATGGAAATAAAGGGCTCAAATAAAGAGCAGCGTTGCACAAATCCAGCGTGTCGTAGCCGGGAAGATTCACAAAGACGCACACCGACAACGCGCAGGTATAGAAACCCTGCGTCGCCATGGAGTTTCGACAGACTCGACTCGAATTAGCTAATACATAAAGCCAGGCCGATCAAACCCCCCAAAAATTAAAAATAAACAGTATTCACTCTAACATCTCAGTCAGTGAGAAGGATGATGAAATGACATCAAATACTTACATAACTATAATCAAAGATATAAAGTGGGCCAAAGGTAATAATTCTCAAATATTAACATGAGAGATTTCATGAATATTAACAGAACCTTCCGAGTCAGCTATTCATTCAGTTCTTTCATAAAGGCCAATGACAGAAAATGGACTTTCAACTTTTCACTTACCAGGTTCATCAAACACACACGACTTACAGAGTAAAGATCAAGGCGTTGAAAAAAAAAATTAATTACAACCTTCTTCCTCGAAGTGCCAAGTTTATTACAGAGTGTCGGAGCTGGAGACTTGAGCACGAGCTGAGGAACATCAGGGTTTATGAGATATAAAGGATGTAATTTATATGCGGTATGTCTACAGGTGATAATAATCCATCATTCAACAATTAATTGTAACAGTAATCTGGTTGGACATAGACTGGTGATAATGGAACATAAAATCACTGGGATGTTTAATTATATGGATCACGTCACAGGTGTTCTAATAACTGATAATTGCGCTAAATGTCGCTCGCATCGTAGGTGGACGTACGTAGGTGTGGTGCGCAGTACGAGGAAAGAGCAGCTGCCTGCCAAAAGCCACATTCAAAACCAGTCACAAGCACTTTCAGCAAGAAAACACATCTGATAATGGTACGTCTTAAACAACACTTTGTCTCGTTAATAGTGGCTTCTAAGTTGTTCTGAATCTCCTTTGTACCATCCATGTTGTTCAGTTCATGGCTAACTCAAGCTACAAACCTAAGTGAAACAACGTACTCCCTCTACATAGCACACTATCTTTTTATTTGGGACTCAACCCAGGAACCCCGGAAGTTAACGTAGCTGATATTCTAAAGTGGAAGTATAAAGAGAAACTAACAAGATTTACAGGACTGTCCACCACCTTCAAGTTTTATTGGCAACACGATACCATTAAGAAAGTAAGACTATTATCACCTCTGTTAATTACATTAATGGTCAGTCTCTAAACAGATGTTTGCCAGCTCAATGCTAGTTCCACCAGACACAGGAGAACATGAGGAAGTATCAAAAAGTTTTGAAATTCATGCACCACAGATCCGGTCACTTTCGCCATATGTCCTCCCTCGGACGCTTTAAACCTGGCAGTAGAATTCCCTATTAACAGTCTGGCCCCTGGGGTCGAAAGAGATGATGAGCATGCACCTGCCTTGACTTTTTCGGTCGTGGAGATGATGGGCTCTTCCCCTATGAAGACTTCATTGTCGTCTTCATTGCTTCGTCTCAGGGTCATACCCGTACACCCAGGTTTCGACACCAGTACTGATTCTTGACATGGGTCATCCACGGCACACTGACGGAGTTCTTGTTAGACTTCAACGTGATGTTTCTTCTGCTCCTGGGGACGATCTTGGCAGCAACGCGGTGCATGTTCAAATCACACGTGAGGATTTCCTGGACTGTTCTGGATGACACACCGACAACAACAGCAATGTTTAGACATTTTCGGGCGGTGAGCTTGTTGAAGGTCTTCCTGATCTCTCGTTGTCTTCCAGTGATGTTCCGCTCGTGCCACTCAAAACACCTTGAACAACTTGTTGCAGCATCGCCATAAACTTGTTGAATCATGTCAAATGTCTCCGTGGCAGATTTGCCCAGTTTCACACAGAATTTCACGTTAGCTCTTTGTTGTAACTTACTGTCCATGATGAAATCGTAGCCATGGTCAGAATAGCACCAGTTGCACACCTCTCGATGTACACAGGATGATGTCTTTTGGCACATTGACTTATGAAGGTAGCAAAATAACTAATTAAA
>JAOVVB010000030.1:12799938-12813155 GCA_028570985.1 Heterobranchus longifilis | reverse complement strand
TTAAAAAAAAAAAAAAAAAAAAAAACTAAAAGAGCCCAAAGGTTTCCTTTTGTGTGTGTGTGTGTGTGTGTGTGTGTGTGTGTGCCCTTGCGTGTGTGTGTGTGTGTGTGCTTCCATGCGTAGGCATGTGCTTTTATAGACAGGCAGCTCCGCTTATATCTTGAATGAATGCCTGACAGTAGCATCCAGATGGCAGACGAGCAATTTTCATTACTTGTATTGTTGAGCTCCACTCAAGTCATGAATCTAGTCTTACAAATCAATAAGCTTCTCATCTTATGGGACCGAGACACAATTTATCTGGGAGACGTAATAGATATAAAAGTGCATTGAAATTCTATCAAAGACACTGATGATCTATTTCTTGTGGCATAAACAGGCACGAATAGGCATCAGGGATCTTTATGATGGAACAGAAATGGAGGAAGCGAAAAACTTTTTTTGGGAATTGTTGTATAATTACTTTTATATGCTACGTATGTACACACACACAACACCCTTATTGACCGAGTCTCGGTTTGCGGGGAAGATGAGTGTCACGTGTTGAGCTCTGTACAGTTTTACGATGAAGAACACACCGCACCAGAGCTTCGACTATTGACCCCTAGTTGTCTTCTTCCTCGTGGCTCCGAGGCTTGCCCTGAGCTCGTACATCATTTGATGCGAAAACCACTACGAGCTTCTTTCTATCTCCCAGAGCTCGAGCTTCACTCTAGGCAGACATGCTTAAACAGGTTCTGAGCTTTTATACAGAATAAATATTGTGCTAGTTTCAAATAATGTGGAAGAAAAAAAAAAAAAAAAGGTAGCTGCGAAAGAAAGGCTTCCCTTTAATTTCACACGCTCTTTAATGTGAATAATTGGGCGAAACGCTTTCATTTGCAACATTCCGTCCACAAAGGAGTGAATTTTGCCAGATCCATTGCGCCTTTATAACCCTCTCCTCATTAGAAAAGCGTGTGCGCGAAGCCACTTGGCTTTAAGATGAACTGGAACAAAGCAGACAGGTAGGTGGCGGAGAACGGCACCAACAATGAGGATGAAATGTATTTTTAATTAAATCCTGCCTGCCAGTTGGCCTTATCTCCCTGTTGTGAGAGTGTAAAAAAAACGTCTCCAAGCGGCGCATACCTTTCTAACTTTCTACCGTAAAAAACGATATATATAAAAAAAAAAAACGATAGCCTTCTTCCACGAGTCACGCTCGTGAACATCAACTCATGAACGCGCTTGGTTTTGTTTTGTTTTTTTTGCTTTTTATTAAAACCCTCATAATATTCTAACGGTATGTTAAAATATGCCAGCACGATTCGGAGATATTATCTAAGCTCGCACTAGTATGCGATTTTTCGACAGATGTTCAGATTGCCAGATAGATAAACTCATTCACTTTATTTCATACATCCTTAGTTTTATCTTAGTCACTGGGATTGAAGCAGGAACAGATAATAGACACCTTTGATGGGACTCACCGGCACCAAGCAAACTCATTTTCACACATTTAATCATGGGTCTGTGTGTGTGTGTGTGTGTGTGTGTGTGTGAGCCCCTCTCATTACATCATATTCTGCTTCCAAAGAGCCAGACTATCTTGTAGTCTTAAGCAATAGTTCTCCAGGCCTTCTAAAGGACTTGTTTCAGTCCAGTCCTTGTACCTGAGCTGTTTCAGAGGAATGTTTTTTGGGTGATTAGTATACTGGTGATGCTGAATAGCTGAGTGGTTGGAACAGATGAGAGGGGAAATGAGGTTGCTGCTGAGGTTGTTACATCATACTTTAGGCACAGGTTCGATTCACGCCTCTGTGTGCATGGAGTTTTCATGTTCTCCATGTACTTGGTCGGTTTCCTCCGGGTAGTCCGGTTTCCTCCCAAAGTCTAAAGACATGCAGATTCGGTTTAGTGCAGATTAGTGGCGTTCCCAAAATTGCCTGGAGTCTGTAAATAAGTGAGTGCGTGGGTTAGTGTGTGTATGTGAGTGTGCCCTGCGATGGATTGGTACCCTGTCCAAGGTGTACCCCACCTCTTGTGCCCTAGGTCTCCTGAGAGAGGCTCCAGCCCCCTCCGCGACCCCGTATACAGGATTAAGTGGTATAGATGATGAGATCTTTAGGCACTTTGCAGCCTGTCGGTGTACAGCCTTTGTTCCCGTGCAGTTTAACGTAATATGAAGAAATCAGAGGTGGCTCAAGACTATTGCACAGTGCTAATAAGTCCTTGGTGAACATCTTATTCCAGATTTGTTGTTTTAGTACCCCTCTGGGAAGGCTTACCACCAGATATTGGAGCGTGGCTGTGTGTATTTGTGATCATTCAGCTTCAAGAGCATTAGTGAGATCAGTCTCTGATGTACAGAAGGGTGCAGAGGTCTATGTCCATCCCAGTTCATCCCAGAGGTGTTCAAGACTCAAATTCTTCATTTAAGAGCTGGTGATGTAAGTATAAGTGGAATTTGGCGAAGACAGTGACTATTGTAGAATTATACAGTATATCCAAATTCTGATGAAGAAAATATGACAGATAATTGATTCTTAAATCCAACAAAGGGCAGAAAACAAAAAAACATATAATTAGACATTAAAATAGAGACAGACTTGCAGAAAATTAAGTAGGTAAAGTGCCAGAAATACTAATAGAAGACAAGAAGTCTTCTTAACACTTGGTACCGCATCTTGCAAAAGAATGACATTGAGTGCAGAAAGAAGAGTGTAGGAAATCATTAAGAGTTGTCTCTCGTCTCTATAAAAGATGGACGTACTGTAAGAATAGAAAAAGATACAGAGATTGTTGTGACAGGGTAGGTGGGTAAATGAAAGGTACTCATTTCTTATAGCAGTTTGAAAAAGAATTGAAATTGATCTATAACCACAGTACATTCATAAGAAAGATGGAATTAGTTCTACCCACTGGAATGCCATGTTAAGGTTAAAACAATTAGTCACTCAGTTTAATTGAGATCACTCATGAGATCATTATGGCATTCCCTAAGTGATGGATGATTAATTCCAAAAGTAGATTTAAAAAAAAACAAGAAAAAAAAACATGGCTCTAAGCAGTTTTCATTTTTGTGTATGTGGCCCTTCTCTTACCCCTTTCTTTGTCAGGCATTAATTTGCGGATAGATTGGTTGTCCCTCCCATGTTTGCCATTCGGCTTGGCTCGTCTCTAAAAGGCCCTTTGCTTTTCCCTCTTCAACAAGCTAACCGTTTTACTAAATGGAACCCTGAGCTGTACTGAATCATCTGTGTACTAAAGAGCATACCGGGACAGCCAGCTATACACAAACACACAAATTACCATCACTGCATGAGGGGGAGCAAGTTATTGTTATTATGCAGAGGGGTACAACAGGAGTGCACGAGCATGGTGATTAGATGGTGTTGAGGAAATCATCCAGTGAAGGTTTATATGTGCATCATGGACCTTCTAAAGGATGGTAATGCATCGCTCTAGGCTAAGGGGAATCAGAATAAATGGGTTGTAATAAAATCAAATATGGCGGCATGAGGGCTTAACGGTTAGGCTTGTACCTCCAGGGTCCGGGTTCGATTCCTCCCTTGGGATCTGAGTGCATGGAGTTTGCATGTTCTCCCTGTGCTTGGTGGGTTTCCCTCCTGGTTCCTCCACCAGGCCAAAGACATATAGGCTAGACATATACAATGGCATATAGGATGGACTAATTGCCGTTGGTCAGCATTGGAGTCCATGGGCCCTGGTTGGACTACAGAGGTTCCTAGATGGACAGATGGAACAACGTCAAATGAATTGATCTACAGAATTACACCTACAAGCATGTAAACAATAAAAAAGAGAGAATAGTGATAAATATGGATCTAGGCAAAAATCCACTGTGTTCTATAAGTGTAACAAACAACACTGTATAATAAGAAACATAAAATAAAAACTCCATCTAAGCTTTTCTTCTTCGTAGAACACAAACTCAACACTGTGGAAAAATGTGGAGAAGTGTTAATTATATATTCAATTTCATCAAACAGTGAAAAGGCTGTAGAGCTAACCCTGCTGTCACATTCACATTACTTATATACTGCCAGAGTGGGAGGTAGAGATTGACAGGCTGGGAGTGAGAAAGGTAGAAAGAGAAAGGAGAGCGAGAGAAAGAACACAGCAGAGAGCCCTACCTCCGTTGCGCGAAAGAAAAGAGGAGCAGAGCTTATGATAAAAGTGCAGACTTGGCAACATAGACGCGAAGCCTCAGATCTTCCCGAATAAGTCATTGTAGCAGTAGCACTCACTGCTACCGATAAAGAAAAAGCCTCTGTGAGCGTGGCAAACTCTGTCGAAAGAACCAGGCCGTGTGAAAGTCTGTCATGCACCGAACGCTACCTGACAGGACAAGACAAGCAAGCAGGCTTACTGAGAGTGGACAGGTAAAGATTGGAAAAATGTCACTTTCTATTTTTATAATCTTCAACAGTCCAGGATGGGCGACCCAGTCTTCAGTGTAGTCTTATATGCCTGTTCCTGGAGGAAATGAAGCAGAACCTGATATGGCCTTTAGCTGTTTGTTGTCAGCTTACAAGGTTATGTGTTTGGAGATCCTTTTCGGCTCACCACGATTGTAAAGTGTGATTATGTGAGTTACTGTAGCAGCTTGAGCCATTTTCATCTGAACATTCTCATCAAGAAAAGAACTAGAGAGGAAAAACAGGAATAATATTTTTTTTTATCAGATTCTGAAAGTATTTGAACTACTGTATACCTGCAAGGTTTGGTATAGATTGGCTTAGGTATAGTCAGGTGTGCCTGACTTCTTAATAAAATGACCAGTGTGATCATGTGCATTTTCTATGGGTAGAATTACTGTGCATAAAATATATCCTGTAGTATGCTCAAAAGAAATGTGAACAGTTTGACTGCAAAATGAGATAACTCCATGTTATCCTGTATTGCCAAGTATTGCGAATACTGTACCAGGTTTTGCAAATGGAATATTTTGTGTATGTTGTTACAAGGCTTTTAAAAAGCACAAATGTCAAAAAGATTTTTCGTTATATAAGTGTTAATTTTCTATAATTATGCAAAATGCTATAACTCCATCTCCAACAGCTTTGTCACAATGGATAAATCAGCCTGTAGTTGTATTTGTGGCAATTCAAGTACACAAATTTGGAAACAATAACAAGTTAAACTTTAATTTATAATATAGTTGCAAACAACAATGATTGGGCCCAAGCACCTGTGCCATCGCTGTTCAGGGGCACCAGAAAGACAGTAGGCACGTGCATTTAAAGGGGACATCATTTTCGAATAGGGCAATTTTATGTTAATATCTCCAAAAAAACCCAGATGCTGGAAAAAAAAAAGCATCACACTATGATGTCACTCAATATAATGTCATTCAGAAAGTTATTAGCCACTTTTCTGCCTAAATTTAAGGCATCGTCACGGCTAAACTGTTTGAGATATGAAAAATGCCTTCGCAATTTTGCATCGTCACTGTCTTAAGATCAAATTGGCCTGGTTTGGTGGTAATCGTATGAATCCCTTAGGAGGAGTATATCAAAATCCATTGGGTGCGTTTTCCAAATGCCCAAAGCATAACTCACTTCCTGTTGGGTCAAGCCCATGACATGCAATGCGAAAATTGTTCAGCTCAATGAGATCTTCAGTAAATGTGTACCTGGTTTCACATTTATACGTGCACTATGATGTCAGGGCTGTTGTCATAGTGCTTGGGCCCTAAAAAGAAGTAGCAAATTAGATCAAGGAAAAAAAGAGTTGAGTTTTGTTGCACACAAAACCTTTTTAATGTGAAACATTATAAACAATAAAAAAGCTTCAGTTTACGGCATCATTATCTTCCTCTACCGGGGTCAGTTTCACTTCCGTACATGACGACAGCACCCTATCATAGTACAGGTAAGCCCCGTTTAACATCCATTCATGCATCAACCGAAAATCCCGTATCTCTGGTACTAAAAATCTCTTGTGCGTCATTAAATTGTTATGATATTATTTCTCTGCTTAATTTTCTTTTAAATATATTACTGTATGTGCATCGCAACTCCCAAATGTGGCAAAACCATTGAAAGTGATAGCAGGAGCAAAAGAAAAAAAAATAGATGCATCAATTGGGAAGTGAAACAGGAGATACAAAGCACTACATTACAGCATCCCATATAGATTTGTTAAATATTTAATATGGTGTTTGCACAGCATGCAAATCGCAAAATGTCCATATTATGGATATTATGCAATGCATACCTGTCTTATTGCATATAAACTTGTTAATTTTTTCACCTGAATGCAATGGCGATGTAAATGTCTTTTTCTTGGCTTCAACATTCTCCAAAAATCCACTGCTCACGTTTAGTTCACTAAAGCCAGCCACTATTCTGTAAAGTCTGTAGTTTGTTACGCTGATCACGTTAGATCCGTGATCTGATTGGCTCGTCATGATGCACCAGCTTATGCTAGAAAACCGGCCCACTACATGTTGTGTTTTACTCGAAATATGGCTTCTAAAATAAGGTTGTATAGTCATTTTAAGATGAAATGTTTTGCTATAGACAGCCTTGTGTGTCAGAGAAGAAGAAAAAAAATCTCACCTCACCAGTCCTGGATCCTTTTCACTGATGGACTAAACAGAAGTGGCTGAAGAACTGAAAACAGCAATAGACGAGTGGTAATATTATAACTAGAAAATGCACCTGATAAATGAGGAATGTAAGTGTTTCATGGAAAAGCAGTTACTAAAATGTCCCTACTATTAAGACAAAACACAGCTGCAGGGTTTTCGGTGGATATTACACTCTTTACAAGCCTTGCACCCCTTTTTTTCAGTAATGTAGCATGAGTCAGAGTTTAAAGTAACAAGAAAAAACAATAATAGATAAAGCACCTGGCATCATTTCATTTCGCCTTTGTGGGATTACGCCTGAAATTCCCTTCAGGTAACTTTACTAGATTTTTAATTTAAAACAAATGTTCCTCATTCATGTATCGAGTTCATTTCACACATGCACACACTCTGACCATTGTGCATGAGATCATTTGTGAAAAACTACAATGTGAAGAGCAGGCAGCTCTGTGGTTTCCTGTATAACTGAGGTATAGATACAACAACATAGAGCGAGGTGCCAAACTGTGAAGCAGCATAACACACACAGATCAGCCGGTTTGTCACACTCGCCCATGAAATCTCTCTCAAAACTGACATCTGAACTTTACTGCCCAGAATAGTTGATAAGTGCAGCTGTGAGTACAATTGTTTTTTATCTCTTAGGACAAAATGAAAATGGCAAATGAATAAGTGGCAGGGGTATCTCAGTGGTTAAGGTGTTGGACGGCTGCCCGGAAGGTCCCAGGTTCAAACCTTAGCACCACCGCCACCAAGCTGCCATTGTTGGGCCCTTAAGCAAGACCCTTAACCTTTAACTGTTCACATGGGTATTATGTAATGAGATCAATTTAATGTTGTTCCGGATAAGGCCGTCTGCCAAATGCCATAAGTCTAAATTCACCAAGCGAGTAGATTTCACCCCAATTTGACCTCATATAGAACACCCCCTCCGACTGGTTGCTCAGCTCTGCTGTTCTCTGGTGGGGCATGGCTCAGCAGAAGCTTCTTCACATTCACAAACAGCAGGGGGAACTGGAACATTAACACTAACGGGAGCTCTGAGACCTACACTATATGGACAAAAGTACTTGGCCAATCCTTATCCCCAGTGAAAGGCAATCTTAATGCTTCAGCATGCCAAGACATCTTGGACATCTATGGACATCTTGGACATCTATGGACATCTTGGACATCTATGCTTCCAACTTTGTGACAACAGTTTAGGGAAGATCCATGACTGTGCCCCAGTGCACAAAGCAAGGACTATAAAGACATGGTTTGATGAGTTCGGTGTACTTGACTGGGGACCGATTCCGTATAGAAGTATATGTATTTGGATACAATGCCATTGCAGGTTTGGCCAAATACTTATGTCCGTATAGTGTATGTTAACTTGTTTAAAAAATAGTAAAGTACTATAGGGTACTGATAGTTCCACCCGCGTGCAGATTCTGTCAGATTCTACCATTACATGTAAGTGGAGTGTGTGGTCAACTTGATAGTTGATAGATAGATATAGATGAGACCTTAAAAGCAATAACAACATAGTTTGCATTGCATGCGCAGTGTATGCATAACTATGATAATACATATACATAATTATGCATAAAAAAAAGTTGCCTTTTCTGAAGGGTCAAATTATTGGAAGGAAACAACTAAGGAGATTTGAAATGACTGGAACTGGGTTAAGGACCCTTTAACACATTATTAAAACATGGAACCATAATGCCATCAACTTTGTGGAAGAAATGTGGTCGCAAAAACACAAAGCATGACTGGAGATCACTTGCATGGTTAGAATTCAGCAGTAGCCTGTGTTTAATGTTTAATAGCGAAAGTAAGAGCATTTGTGTTCCCATCACGCACAATGTGATGGGAACTCACAGGATTGGGATTAAACAGCTGTGTGTCCTTAAGAAAACCACTTGTTAATGAGACTCATCAGGAAAAAAGGCTTCAGCACCCATCTGGTGTTATGATCTGGGGTTGCTTCAGTTGGTCTGATGACCTGAATGTATACTGAATGACCAGGTTATCACATCTATGGACTGCTTCTTTCCTGATGGCACGGCCATATTCCAGAACTTACATTGTGAAAAAGTGGCTCTGGGATCATGAGGAATCATCTTCACATATGACTTGGCACCACATTGTGTATGATATAGTGATTGAATAAAGACACCTTGACGCATGTGACCAAAGCATTACTTTACACAGGAGAAAGCAGCACTTAAGTCGTTTTAGAGGTGTGAAGTTTAAAGGTGCACTATGCAAGATCAAAGATTAAAATACAATTTCACAAGGTCTTTAGCGATTGAGAAGATAGGGTTCACCAACGTAACTGTTATTAAAAAAAATGTCCCTCATTGAACCTGCCTCCCATTCACACTCCAATGTCACACACCCATGTTGGTGATGCCAACTTGACGGAGGTCACTTGACCAGTATTTCTGGTTTAGGAGAGGTTCGCTTTATGTCACACTGCCCAGATTTTTTTATTGTGATGCTGCTGCTAGATTGTATGCTTTGTAGACCTAAACGAATTAGAAGTCCAAATGGATTGCCTTGGAAGTATGGAAGTGTTCCGTTAGTCCTGGTTACTGCAAGGAAACCAGATTTACCTGAAAGACAGCCCTCCTGGGCCACATCACAGGACCATACCTATCAGAACATTCTGCTCTTTAAACAACTAAATAAATAAGTAAATAAATAAATAAATCTCTCTCTGGCCTCACACCTCTAGGGTTCAGGGTTTGATCCTGGGCCTTGGACCTGCGTGCGTGGAGTTTGCATGTTTTTACTTGTGCTTGATGGGTTTCTATCAGGTACTTGAGTTTCCTCCCACTGTCCAAAGACGAGCAGATTAGGTTATCAGGCATTTCTCAATTGTCCGTAGTATGTGAATGAGTGTGCGAGCATCTTTGTGTATGTGTGCCCTGCAATGGATTGGCATTCCGCCTCATGCCAGACATCTCCTGGGATAGACTCCAAGCCTCCTGCAACCCTGAACAGAGTAAGCAGTATAGAAAATGAATGAATGAATGAATGAATAAATGACTAGACAATATAGGAGACACTCCAAGAATCAGACAGCAACAACAAATAGATTATGCAGTGAAAGATATTCCATTTACAGTATGGGCATTTAGCGATCTGTAGATAAGAGGCAGCACCCCTCCTCCTCCTCAAAAAAGAAAAAAAGTTTCATCTACTTAAATATGCTTCAATTACAAGCTTATTAAATATTAACGTTTTTATGGACACCCTGCGGCCCCGGTACTGGTCGATGCTGTCACTCAAAGATTAAGAGTTCACTAACAACGCTCCTTTAACAAGCCTCAAAGGCACAGCTTTCTCACGCAGGCTTGACAAAGCTTCGGTCCCTGTAGTGATCACTACTAATGACCGTTTATTAATGAATGTGTTTTAAAGTCAATAAAACCTTATCCTTTAAAAATCGTAGTCATTACGTTCCATCAATTTCACTTTAACAGAACAGCTTAAAATAAACCTAGCAATTCTTAAAATACTGTATCTGTAGACTGCAAGGGTTCGAAAATGTCATCAGTCCTGTTGTTCAGCATTCTCCAAGAAACGTTCACCAGGAACTGTGTTCCTGTGAGTGCCGAGTGATCACAAACAGTAGACAGGTTTGTATTACTAAAATATGACGGTAAGTATTATAAAGGTTTTAGCACTGTGTTTACTGTATTTAACACATTTGAGTTTAGAGTCTATTCCCCTGAAATGTGCTTTGCAGTGTCAGATTTGCAAATTGGAAAGATTTTGCTCACAGAGGCAGAAATATGTGCACAGGTGCTGCAGTCAAACTGCACATATGGCAGAAATCATTTCTCAGCATGTAGTCTATGACTGTGGCATCCCTACTCAGAGTCAGAATCCAGAATGTAAGGAGAAATTGTAGAAAACGTCTCTCTGACTTTATACCCATCCATCGATCTAGGAACCTCTGTAGTCCAGCTAGGGAGCATGGAGGCCAGTGGTGACTATTGGTGGCCAACGGTGAGCAATGCATTTATTCTTATTTTTACAACCGTGGTAGGATCTCCAATCAACATTCACATGCACATTCCAAATTTGGGAACGCCATTTAGCCCAAACTGCATGACTTTGGACTGTGGAAGGAAACCAGAGCACTCGGAGGAAACCCACCAAGCTTACGAACTCCATGCACACTTACCCAGAAATGGGAATGGAACCCAGACCCTGGAGGTGCAATGCAACAGTGCTAACAACTAAGCCACTGTGCCGCCATATGTACCTTGCTCTGAAGTATGATGGAAGGTTACCCCATGTGCCTGGTTCTCCTGGCTCTCTTCACTAAATAACAATCTCTCTCTCTCTCTCTCTCTCTCTCTCTCTCTCTATGCCTTTTGATTCTTTAATTAACTACTTCCAGTCCCATGCTTTTCTTTTTTTTTTTTTTGTAAAGATGTGATGCCAGTGTTATGACCCATTCCTTCATACCATTTCATTGTTCCAGCTTTTACAGATTTCTGATCCAAAGGCATACTACTTTCATCCACCTACATATCAGCCATTCATTCTAACATCCGACAATGGATATACAGCGTAATGTACATTTCCCTTTCACCGAAGGAGCAACTGTGTTTTGTTCGAGACGTGTTTGAAATGTGTGACTCAGAGACTTAGAGATTTATGGAACACTTACAGTACTGTAATATTAAATAACTTCGGAAAATCCTACTCTAAATCTCAAAGTCTGTCGCTTCGAGCTCAGTGTGAATTCTGATTAAAATATTATATATTTACCATTCTAAGCCATTTGCCTTAGTGTCTCACCATTAATAATCCTGTTCTCAATGAAAAATGGAATTAAAATAAATATGGTGGTAAAAGTTGAAGTGCAAAAGTATAAAAACTATATAAAAAAAAGAAGTCTCTTCACTCTTATTATATTGAAAACACTACAATGCATTATTGCAGGAGTTACCATGTGAATTAAATTTTTGTTGAAAATATGCACTCATTTCAAATCTAGTGGCTGCAACTCGCTCACTCACTTATCTATATTATGTCTATACTGCTTTATCCTGTATACTGGGTCGCGGGGGGGCTGGAATCTATCCCAGGAGACTTGGATAGGGTGCCAATACAACACAGGGCACACACATACACACTCGCACGCTCATTCACAAACTATGGGGAATTTGGGAACGTCAATTTACATAATCTGCATGTCTTTGGATTGTGGGAGGAAACCGGAGTACCCGGAGGAAACCCACCAACCACAGGAAGAAAATGCAGCAACACAGATTCGAGGCGGGAATCAAACCCGAACCCTGGAGGTGCATGGCGACCTCAACTAAGCCACCGTGCTGCCGGTGGCAGCAACATCCTTCAAAAAAAGTTGGGACAGTTGATTATTTATCAATATGCAAAAACACCATTTCTGTTAATAACACTTTTTAAGTATTTGAACACTTAAGATACCGGTTGGTTAGCTAAACCAACTAAACCAAATTTAGCTAGCAGGATTTTCCCCCTTTATTCTTTCTTGAATCTTCTTTGTATGGATCCTTGCTTCATAATGGAGCACACATTCTCAATTGGAGACAGGTCAGGACTGCAGGCAAGCCTGTCCAGTCCAGTATCCTGTATAATCCAAGCAGAATGTCGTTTAGCGCTGTCCTGCTGGAAAGGTCAAAGACGACTCTGGAAAAGATGGCGTTTGGATAGCAGGATATGTTGCTTCAAAGTGAACTTATTTTTCCGCATTAATGGTGATAGATCATCAAGTTTATCCATGCCACGGGCACTGGCACACCCCCATACCATGACTGATGCTGGCTTTTGGACCTGATACTGATAACAGCTTGGAGGGTCAGTTTTCCTCATTGGCCCAGAGAACATGATGTCTGGTGTTTCCAAAGGTTTTTTCAAAATGTTGACTCGTCGGACCACAAGACATGTTTCCAATGTGCCACTGTCCATCTCAGATGAGAGTATTGATGCATGGCTTCCCTTTAGCCTTAATTTGCATCTGTAAATGTAGTGACACCAAAGTTAACCAAAGTATCCCCAAGTCCACATCATAATGCTACAGAAGCATGACCGTTTTTAACACTCTTATGTCTGAGGGATCAGAGATAACACACGTTCAGGAGTGGGTTTTGGCCTTGCATCAAGATTTGACAGGTTTACTTGAATTTGTATAAAAAACATTAAACCAAAATGAATCACTTCAATCATTTCATATTTTTGCCACTTCTTTTTCAACCTTTAATGCAATATAGCAACCAACGTAACTAAAGCGAGGGAAAAAAACACACAAATGGAAATGTTATAGTAAGGAAGAGAAAAAGAAAACACAAAGTAACCTGGTTAGGTAAGTTTGTTTGTAATGCAACTCTCTGTCTTTTTAGGAAAGAGTGTACCAATTTAGCACATCTTGATTTGCCTCTCTCTCCATCAGTTTGTGTTAGAATTTAGGGCTGGGCTCAAGCTCATGAAAATTATGTTGTTGACTTACTCATCGTCTATACCGCTTTATCCTGCATGTCTCATATGCCGCTGTCTCTGTGTGCATGGAGTTTGCATGTTCTCCCCGTGCTTGGTGGATTTCCTCCGGGTACTCCGGTTTCCTCCCACA
>JAOVVB010000030.1:12789054-12799838 GCA_028570985.1 Heterobranchus longifilis | reverse complement strand
TCTTTGGACTATGAGAGGAAACCGGAGTACCCGCACACAGAGACGGACCCTGGAGGTGCAAGGCGACAGTGCTAACCACTACACCACCATGCCGCCCCACATGAGCACATGACCTTTAAAATAAACCTATGATAAAAAATTATAGACCCTTCAATTCTTTGTAAGTGGGCAAACTTACAAAATCTACAGGAGAATATTTATTTTTATTCTCTATTGTTTTCCGCACTCTATCTATCTATCTATCTATCTATCTATCTATCTATCTAAGACTAATAAACAGATTTTTTTAAACAGAAATGTTTAACAAAAAACAGCACATAAAAAGCTTCACTTTTGAAGAGAGAGTGGGAGATAAAGAGGAGAGACAAAAGATCTAACCACAAACCATTAAATATTGTTCATTAATAATCCAATCATTGTAATTGTTGGGAATTTGCTGTAGTGTAAATGGGATAACATACTCCAGACCATGCTGTTACATGAAATCAATCTACTCTGGACTTTGTCCCACCATGGCGAGGAATATTTTTGCATATCGATATTCTTTCCATAATTGTGTGCACTTTCCCATGCCTCCGTGTCCATAAAACAGCCCCCATTGCACTTCCTCATTCCTTATATGGTAATTCGTCCTATAGCCTGTGTTCAGATGAATATTCATACAAATGGCTCGCTGGAACTCTTTTGTCTAACTGGAAAATGCTAATGTGCTTCTTTTGTCTGTCTGTCTCTGGGTCTCTGTATTACTTACATTTTAATTACTTTTTTTTTTTTTTTGATGTATGGGAAGTACATGACACGGCACATGGCCAAAGGGCTTAAATATGCTTTCTTTGTTGATAATAGACAGTAGGTTTAGACACATCATGTGTACATTTGTGTTTGTCCCTCTCTCCTGGCTCACGACAGGCTGGTGAGCATATCGAACATATTCCTCCCTTCATTCATTTAAAAAATTTTAATAGCATAATATAAAAAAAAACATAATAATAATAATAATAATAATAATAATAAAAAATAAGAAAATCTTAAACGACTAAATATAAGCCCTCCCCAGGATATTATATTATAAAAATTACAAATTAAAGATGTACAAGGGTGAGTCAAAAATTACCTGCACTCTGGCTGTAGGATTTATTTTAATTAATTTTTAGAAAAGACAAATACATCATTTTTTCGACAAAATCTTGTTTTTTTTATTGCACTTTGTCCATCTGTCAACAAGCTTTCATATTTCCTCACTGAAAATGTTTTAGGCTGAGCTGAGAGCCACGCATGCGCCGTTGTCTTCACGTCTTCATCTGAAGTGAATCTTTGTCCTCTCAGGGCTGCTTTTTGGGGACCAAACAGGTGAAAGTTCAATGAAGCAAGATCAGGACTATAGGGAGGATGCTTTGACACTTCACAAATAAGTTTTTGTAGAGTGTCGACAGTGTGAGCAGAAGTGTGTGGACACGCATCGTCATGCGAGATCACGACACCCTTGACTAGCAGTTCTCTGCATTTAAACTGAAGTTTAGGCTTCAGCTCTTCTAAAAGCGTCTCACTGTAACGTGCACTGTTGATTATTGAACCTTTTCCTGATAATGTTCCAGTATTGACTCTTGAGAATCCCAGAAAACTGTAAACATCAATTTTCCAGCTGTTGGTTGACTTTTTTTTAAAAACTTTTTCTTGGTCGTTGATTGAGGATGTTCCCGTTCCGTACTCTGCCGTTTACTTTTAGGCCAGTAGTGATGAATGTCTCGTCACCAGTAACGAGTCTCTTTAAAAAACTTTCACTTTCTTTAGAGTATCGCACCAAATTTTGTTTGAAGATATCAAAACGCTTCTGTTTATTCTCTTCCGTGAGTTGTTTCATTACTCATCTTGCACAAACTACGAATCACTGCACCCTGCTCTTCTTTCGTGCGAATCACATGTGGGCCATTCATGTTTGCTCGTACCGCAGTAACAAAACACATTCACACATTTACACCTGCACAGCTGTGACTGAGGGGACTGTAGCTTTAAACGGAAAGTTCTGATAAGACAGTGCGGCCAACAGAGGTTTTAATAAACCGAAGTTTGGATAATTTCTGACTCACTTCGCTTAACTTTTAGAAAATTTTTGCCCTTGATATTTACTTGTATAAGTAAAATAATACTTTCAGTTAAAGACAGACAAATAAAAGTTACATTTTTGTTAAATTTACATGAGACCGGATGTATTGTTCAAGATTAATGTAAGAGCATTTATACGAAGTATGTAAAAATCATGGGGTGTCATCTTTCAGGCTGCTATCCGGTGTGAACTGTACTTTAATAAAAAAAAATAATAATAATAATTTTTTTTTTATCTGCTTGCATTTCTTTCTTTGCTTTTCCACCATGTCAGCCATATTGCTCACTCAAATTAAATGAAATTAATAAAAGTATTAAATTGATTCCTAGTTATTGGACTAAGTATGAGGTAAGTTAAGTATTGTAATGTATCTATCTATCCATATTTTATATTAGGGAGGTTTGCCATACTTTACTATTTTAAAACTAAAATGTTTTTTTAATAATCATTTAACTTCATTCAGGCATTAAAATAAATGTAATTTTTAATTACAATTATTATACATTTATTATGATTCTCTGAGATACAACACAAGCTGAAAACATGTTTAAAGCAATCCCTTTACTTCTGCTTTTTAAAGGGGGAAAAGTGCGCAGGCGCAGTATTTCTTCAGGGGGCGTGTTTGTGTGGCTCAAGTGACGTCTATTGCCGATCTAGAAAGTATATTTCCAGGAAGTCGAAGAAATGCATGGCTTTTAGCTCGGATATGTGTAAATTCGTTGGACCAATAAGCGTTCGGTTTTAGAGTCACGTGTTCAGAAGACTGCAAGACAACGGTAAGCTGAAATGGCGGAAGGAGAGAGAAGAGTGTGCCTGTGTTTTTTTTGTCGTTTCTGTTAAAAGCAGAGCTGATTAAACTGGGAGGTAAACTGGGAGGTAGTGGACATCCCGGGGTGTTCCTGCGGCCTGTATACCGGGGTTTCCGGTTAGCAGAGCTAGTTTTAGTGAGCTGAGTGATGCAGGAGGGAAACTGGAGTCAGAATGCTAATGCTAACTTTTTATAATAAAACTCAGGATAAGGGCTTGTCTGAATCTTAATTAAATCCGAGGAATCACAAGACTAATGGTCAAAATATAATTAAAAAAAAAGTAAAATATTTATATACGATGTATATGCATATTTTACCTCAAAGCATCACAATAAAAGTGTAATTTTAACTCATCATAAGTGATAAATATGATAAAATATTTTTAATAGAGACAGTTTGTATGACATGATACTACACATGTTAAGGACAGAAATCACCTGTCACCTGATATGACGATATAACGATATCTCGGTGCCGATTTAATTAAAATTGTGATCACAATTTTATAAATATCCTGATTCTATATTATATTTTCCACACATTTTTTTTTTATTTTATTTTAAACCTTTTTTAAAAAGTTGAACGATTAATTAAATGTAGCTCGTTCCTTAAATCATTGGTTTTCTCACTTAAAAACCAAGCGCAGCATTTAAACAAAACAAACTAACTTTAGATACAAGAATGTAACATTTAACTGAGCAGCGTGTAACATCCATCATAATTATTATTCTTTCTAAACAAACTTCAGATCAACCACACGGGATAAAAATGTGTAAATAGCTCAGTGTGTCACTTGTAGGATTATAAAGAAACAATGACGTTTTACCGCCTCAGATGCTGGTGCAAGTGTGTGTAATAAGTGGGTTTGAGGTTGGCTCACAGACTTTGGAGAAAAAGGCAGATCGGACGTTTGTAATGTGGTTTTTGATAATGTAATGGTATAAAAATGTGCTTCCATTGCGCCACTCGGAAGCTTCTGCTCCTGGAACAGATTCGTTAATATCTGAGGCTGATCGGCTGATCACCGTTCACGGCCAATCGAACTGAAAACTGGACACCTCTGGTCACCGGCCGATTGTCCGGTTCATCTCTATTATAAATGTAAAAATATTGTTTTAAAAAAATACATTTTGGAGTCGGTGTGGAGACACGTGAATCGCCACACCAAAGAATAACAATTCATAACTGATTCTATTTTCCCCCCCATGTCCTTATTTATTTATTTATTTAAAATCCACATGTTTCACAGAGTCACATGACGAGCGCTCATTATAATATTGGAGGAAGAAACAAAAACATGGCTGCCAAAGTTGATAAGATTGATGTAAACAAAAGAATTTTATAAAGAAGAGACATGAAGTGGAACTGAATGTTTTTTTTAAATTCACATAGAACAAAAGTTGAAAAAAAATGCCCATGAATTAATCATAGGCAATACTTCTAGTACTTAAAAAAAAAAAAGAATAATAATAAACGTATAATTATTTCATATTACAGTGCCAAAAGGGTCACTGACTTTGATTTAATCAATCAGACGTCTGTAAACCTTTTCTTTACAAGTCTTGGACACCAAAGAGGAGCGAGTAACCAGCGGGTTGTATTTTCTATAAACTCTGATGTTTGTCATGCGGTCTATAATCCTGTTACATTTACAATGTTCTTGTGTAATTTCTTACTTTACAGCAGATGCTTTATGACTTTATTTCCACCCGGATTACCCTTTTCAGTTTTCTTTCTATTCTTCTTCGAGAAAATGAAAGGACAGATTGTTAAATGTTTTACTTCAAAAGCATTTGTCTGGTAATTTTATCCTTCTCTATAAAGAATAATAAAACATTTTCTTTCATAAGTTGATTAAATTATAAAATGGATATCACTAGGACAAAACTAAAGAAACACAGAGTAACCAACAGGCTACAAAATGAGAGACAGGAACAAAGGCTACAAAAAAAACTTTTTCACAACCCTCTGGATTGATTTGAGAACAGAAAGAAAAGAAAACAAAGTTGGCAATTAAGCAAGACGTTCAAACAAAGTGAGGGTGAGAAGTACGTTTATTCTTTTTATATTACATTGTAACGTGCTAGTCAAAAGTGACCAATGCGCCACTATGAGCTAAAGTATAACTGAATTTTATTTCTTGTTATTTAACCCTAATTCCACATTTGAATCAGTAGCATAAACACTTTTATCAGCTGCAGATGATAAAAAAAAATACGATTAAGTTAAACCGGGGCTTGTGATGAAATTTCTTGTGAATTAAGGTGTAAGACGGATTGGCTTTAAGCACAATACGGTGATGAGACTTTTTGGAGCTAAAGGAGTTCCTGGGAGGCCAGTGTTTTAGACATGAAGCAGGAAATCTGATCATGGCTCCAGTGTACTGAGAAAAGGCACTAGTGAAACACTGGGATGAGTGCATTAGTATAGCAGGGGATTATATAGAGAAATAAAAAGAGTTTTTACTCTCAGAACTGTTCTGTTAGTATGCGCATTCAAAAGTCCCATTTTGACTTGAACGCCTCTCGTTCTTTACCTTAAGTGTGGTCTTCAATAGGTTTGCTGCAGTTTACGTTTCTTTTTGTTGCACTAGAATTGGATCGTTTAAAATATTCATAATGTCGAGTGAATGCTGTAAAAACACTGCGTCTGCCGTCTGTTTGTTAACCTTTATGTCTTTATATCCTCAGGACAGGATTCATCATGGCGCCTCTCGTGAGATCACGACAAACCAAGAATACAATCAACGGGATCTCGACTCAAGTCATTTGCACGGAATTCAGTAACTACATCTTCATCGTGCTGACGCAGTATGGGAAGATCGGGACGCTGGTGTCTGTAACACCTGACTCGAGATCCAGCGACGTCAGCTTGAGCACGCTGACTACGAAAGTGCTGCTCGGAAAAGATGAGGTATTTGTACGTCCTGTCTGTTAGGAGATCCGGCCCGGTATGGCGCGGTGCCGTTCTGGTATGTGATTCAGATTTCCACTGAATTTTTACCTCTTTTTTTTTCTTCTTCCCTCCCAGGCTCTTACGCACGTCTATGCAAAAAACGTTGCAGCATTTGTTTGCCAAGAAGCAGGAAATCGACCTGTGCTTTTGGGGCTCGCGCTTAAAGACTGCAGTGCTGACAATCTAAAAACACTGAAAGAAATGATCAAAAGTTGCCAAGTGTGGTGAGCACGGAAAGAGAACCCGGTCCTAAACGCTCCTGAGAGAGGTTCTGACAAAAAGTTTTATTACTTTCTTAAAGTGTGTATGTATAGATTTCTGACATCTGTATAAAATCTAATCGGTTTATTGTTACTTGAATAAACTTGTTTGTTTTTTTATTAGCTAATAAAGAGTTTCGTCTTAAGTTTCTTATATATATCAAGAGGATGTACTATAAGTAAATTACTTCATGTAAGTCACTTCCAAATGTCTCAGTTACTGTAGAAACCGAGCTAAACCGGATGGATTTAGCGGGTGGTGCTTTTTTTTTCCTATTGAGTCATTCTTTTGTTCCCTGCAGGATAAATCACAGGTTCCCAGCCCCGATCCTGGAGTAATCCCTGTATTACAGGTTTTAGTGCTTTCCTTGCTCTAACACACCGACTTCAACTCAGGATGGGGTGCGCATTAAATGACTAGTTGAATTAGGTGCGGGGAAATCAATAAAAAAGTCCTAATACACCCAGTTCTATCTTCTTTTTTTTTTTTCCTTACCCTGACAGAATTTCCTACTGGAAGCAAAACTTCATAAATGGTGTGTTCAAGTCAAACCAGGAATTTCTTTACATAACCCCGCTGCACTAATGTACTTATCTCAGCGTTTCGCTATTGCTTGATACCATAAAATGTTCTCAGTACGTCAGAGCTATGATCAGACGTCTGAAACGCTGGTTTCCCAGGACCTCCTTTCGTGGGCCAAACATGTGGAATGGCTTAGAGCGAGGTCAGCATCATAAATCATGGTTTGACTCGGATGCCCCATCTAAGTTATATCAGTCTGTGCTTATTTCTCCATATTTCCTAATAGTTACAACGTACAATAAAACCAAAAAAAAAAAAATGTCGAAGGCAGTAGTAGTAGTATGGTTTAGTGTCATTTTGCTAAGCGCTGAATTTAAAGACCTAAATCTTTTAACCAACTACTGCAGTGACAGATTTAAGGTATTACCTACACCTCCAGAGTACACTACATGACCAAAAGTATGTGGACAGCTCACCCCCACTCTTACTTACTCATTGTTTTCTACCGCTTTATCCTGTATACAGGGTTATGAAACCTATCCCAGGAGACATAGGGCACAAGGCGGGGTACGCCCCGGACAGGGTCGCAATCCATCACAGGGCGCGCACACACACACACGCGTTCAAATACTACAGGCAATTTGGGAACGCCAACTAGCCTTATATGCTTGTCTTTGGACTGTGGGAGGAAACCGGAGTACCTGGAGGAAACCCACCAAGCACGAGGAGAACATGCAGACCCCATACACAAAGACCCGAGGTGGGCATCGAACCTCGAGGTGCAAGGTGACAGTGCTAACCACTAAGCTACCGTGCCGCCTGGACAGCTGATCATCACATCCATATGTGCTTGTTGAACTTCTCATTTATTTCCCAATTTAGTGTTTTAATAAGCTCCACTCATACAAGAAGTCTTTCCAGTGGATTTTTCATTTATTCAGCTTTCTTATTAGTGAGGTCAGGTACATGGGATAAGCCTGAGGCCTAGGGTGCAGTCCATCCTGAGGATGTTCAGTGTAATTGATGTGCAGCAGCAGGACACTCTCTAGTTCACAAACTCTGTCCTTAACACACCATATCTTCTTGGAGCTCACTTGTGCACATGATGGAACTTAGTTCCACTCACTCACTCACTCAGTCTTTATTCTGTATACAGGGTCACTGGAGCCTATCCCAGGAACGTTAGGGCATGAGGTGGTGTACACCTGGGTGCCAATCCATCACAGTGCACACACACATACACACACTACAGGCAATTTGGGAACGCCAGTTAGCCATAATCTGCATGGAGGAAACCCACCAAAAGCACAGGGAGAACATTCAAAGGAGTCGGGAATCGAACCCGGGCGCTGGAGGCGCAAGTCACCATGCCGCCATCCTGAGCCCTATATATATATATATATATATATATGTGTGTGTGTGTGTGTGTTTCTTTTTTTATTTATTAATTTTTTTAAGGCAAACCAAATAATGCCTAAAATGCTCTGAACTTCATCCAGTGGAGGGAAATATTTAATGCTGGTCTCATGGCTGTGATGGTCTAATCATGTGTGGGCATGATTTCAACATCCCCTATTCATGACGTAAGCTGTGACAGGAACTAGATACGTTGTGTAGTTCAAATATTAGAATGAAAGGGCTTTCGACCGACAGGTGCGTTTGTTCCGCGGCGTCACGTGACGCGTAGGACACGTGACCCGAGAGGAGGCGCGCGTCCTTGTATGACGGGTCTGTACAGTACCTAGGGGTTGGTCGGAGCGCTCGCGACAAAGTTTAGGCAAGTTTAAAACAAGAGAAGCATTTTAGTTCGCGCTACAGCTAGTGCTTAGGCAATTTTAGGCTCGTGCGCTCGGGCGCGTGCGTGTGCGGGTGCGCGCCTGTCGCCTCACCTGTCGACTATAACGAGGAAGTGCGCGTGGGTAAAGAAGGCATTTCCGCCAATGGCAACACTTGTAGCGCCGCAGCTTTCTTCCCCAAAAGTGTGTGTGCGCGTTTTAATTCCGTGAAATTATTTGATATTAGTTTTTTCGTTTTGTTTTGTTTTTTTTTTTTAAGGAAGAGGAGAAAAATCATTCAAGAATAAGTTCCTGAAGTGTCTTGGTCTCCTTGTGAAGGTAAGTGTTTGTATTTGTATATACACCGCCTTGTTTACTTGTTTTTTTGTTGTATTTATGACATTTAAAAAAAAAAAAATATATATATATATATATATATATATAATTTAGATATAATCCCTATCCTAGTTTAGATTCAAATATTAGATTTTCCCTAATAATATATAACTAAAGAAAAGACACTCTTGTCCCAAAGCCACCCAGTCATTATTAAATATAAACCACTCGGATGGTAGTATTTTATTTATCTCACCCACTAACCTGCTGGTTTAAACAGCTAGTCCAGCTGGTTTATTTCGAGTTTAAGCCTGTGCGTCCTGCCCAGTTTTCTCAAAGCCAGTCCCCGAGTACTGAAAATCCCAAAGGATAGCTTCTAATTCACGGACACGAGGCTTCCTTTTCCTAGAGAAGATCCACTGATTCATTTATTTGAATAAATCCAATCCTGCATACGTCTCCTTTCCGAATGAAATTAATTGACTCGCGATAATTATTAATACAAAGAACCAAATTCTGAAAAGGTTCAGTGTGTTATCCCTTGTTTACACCAAGTTGTCTTTCTTCCGTCGTCAGGCAAATACACTCCCTGTTCGGTAATCGGAGAGTGAATCACGGATGAGAAAATCGAGAAAGTAGATCAGATAAAGAATATTTCAGCGGTGAAAATATGAAACTAATCCCAGAAAAAAAAATATTCAGTTTAGCTTTTCTAATGAATGCTTATTGGTGCAGGCGTTTGTTTGCATTAAGCAAGTAGCTTATTTTAAAGAATCCGGCAGATAACCGATCATAACATCACTCTTATTCAACATTTTGATTTCACTTATGGTGCAGGTTAAACTTCAGGTAGATATCCAAGTACCTGTACTGCAAATGTTTGATTAAATTCTGTCTAGTGGCCGATTTAAGAAGCGCACACAGTTTGACACATGCGCAACCTGGGGGTTTATAACCGCTCATACCTTCACTTCTACCCAGCATTTTCATTTCATTTACAGCACGTTTTAACTTCAGTCAAATACCAGTTTCATTCAGTTCTATCCAGCTAGTTTTGCCTGATGCTGTGACAAAATCTGTGACAGACAGACTTTCTGAGACAGGTTTCGAGTCCTCGTAAAACGTAAAAAGATACCATTGAAAGAGCGAGTTCTGACCAACGTACAGACGCAACCTTTCTTTTATTCATATAGATATCCTGTACTTTTACACTGCTGATTGCGATTAAATAAGTTGTCTGTAATGAGAGAGATTCCGTGCATAATTCGTGTCAGGAATGTTTTGTTGTTGAATCAACACAATCTTACTATCTTAGTCGCTTAATGTCAGCCAGTTGCTTGCCCAGATTTCAAGGGTGGAGGAAGATAATTAATTTCAGCACAGACTTTGTACCGTCTACCGACGCTCAGTAAACCTGTTATAAAATGTGTGTGTATATCTGTGTGTGTGTGTGTGTGTGTGTGAAAGTTTAAGATTAAATGAAAGAAAAATGGAAGGACGGGTAGCAAAGTGCCTAAAGAAACAATTTCAGATGAATTGTTACCGCTGCTTCATTCTTCATCAGAAGTGATTCTTCGTCCACGTAGGGCTGCTTTAAGGGGACCAAACAGGTTAAAGTTCAATGAAGCAAGACCAGAACTTTTTCTTGGTTGGTTGATTGAGGATATTTCTGCTCCACACACTGTCGTTTACTCTCAGGCTTGTAGTGATGAGTCTGTGTCTCGTCACCAGTAATGATTCTCTTAAAGAAACTTTCACATTCCTTAGAGTTGCTGTTGTTGTTGTTAGTCTTGAGTATGTGTCCAAATTCTGTTTACGCTCTTCCATGAGTTGTTTCGGCACCAGGTACATCCTCAAAAAAACAAAACAATGCACGCTATTCTTCTTTTGTGCGAATCACAAGTGGGGCATTTATTTTTGCTCACACCACAGTTACAGATGAACTTGGGCCAGGGGTAGCTCAGTGGTTAAGGCATTGGACTACGGTTCGGAAGATCCCAGGTTCAAACCCCACAACCACCA
>JAOVVB010000030.1:12773103-12788954 GCA_028570985.1 Heterobranchus longifilis | reverse complement strand
GCTCAGATGTATAATGAGATAAAAATGTAAGTCGCTCTGGATAAGAGCGTCTGCCAAATGCCTAAATGTAAATGTAACTGATGTAACACATTTACACCCACACAGCAGTGACTGGGGAGACGGTGTCCTTGATCGGAAACTAATGAGTCAGAAATTGTAATATCACCAATATGTCCTAACACAAATTCGTGTTGGTTGATCCTTGTGATGAATTGTTTTAATGTCCCCATCGCGTTCCGATTCTCTGTGGTTCATCTTCCAGTGACATGCGTTCCATGTCTGTCACATACATCTGATGTCACCTCTGATGGCCAGCGTGTTTGGCTCCTACATGGCTCCAGTGTGCCCTCACTTGAAGAGAAGGCCATCTGGGACATCTCATCCTCCTCACACACATTATGCCACTCAAGACTCATGGTGCATTGGGGAAAAGAACCAAAGCAAGCTGCACAGTTAATTCAAGTTAATGGAGGTTCATTGAGAATGCTTAACACCATGTCACCATCATGTTCGTCAGGCATCATCACACTTGCTAGTTACACAAGCCGCTGTGTGTGGTGATTACTTCGCTCTTGCTGAGGAGTTTAGGATCGCTGACTGGAAACGCGGTGAGGATCCCACGGAATTAACACTTTGAATCTGAACCCCAAAGCCACAGACAGACGCATCTTCATGCCAATGAGAGTCGTGCTGCACAAGTTCTAGCTTGCACAGCAGTTGGTCTTGCCTGGAAGCCATCAAATATAGTCACCGCAGACGTCTCACTTACTGACTGGGAGGCGATGTGATCCCTCAGTTTTTTTTTTATATGGTTTTATGAGCCATGTACAATAGCGTACACCTTTCTAAAGACTGATGAAAGACTTTGTACCCAGACTGGCCGTGTGCGTGTGAGAAACCATGCCTTCTGCCCACTGATTAAATATTTTCTCTTCTATTTTTGTTCAAATGAGCCAATTGACCTTCCAAGCTTCCATGAGTGAGAACCTGCTGAATGTCTCATGTCATCTGCCACGGAGGAAAGACACAAGGAGCTCCACTTTTCCAGAACAGACACTGGTACAACGAGTGATGGACAACACGACCATGACCTACTGGCCACTCGTAGAGCTTGTCCTGGTCATGCGCAATATTTAGACACGCACACACACACACACACACACACACTACTCAGGGGTGCTGCTCGAGAAACACAAATATGCAGTCATTATTTACGCAAACGCAGTAAATCGTGATTAGTACTTGGGAATGGTTGAGAGAAAATATTTTAAACTTTCTTTTTTCCCCAGTGCAGAGACTTAACATAAAAATAAATACATAATTATAATAATAATAATAATAATAATAAAAGGAGTAAGATTGGTCTGACAATCTATCTGTCTTTATTATGGCTTGCCTGAAGAAAATGTAACTAAAGTAGATGCACTTTAATCTCAATAAAGATCATGTGTGCACTTTTCCATATTTACAAGTTTCACTAGTGCCTGGATATCATCAAGGTAAAAAGATTTCTCAGTACGCCAGAGCCACGATCGACCCAAACATGTGGAAATGGCTCGGAGCGAGGTCAGGACTGTACAGTGTGGGTGAATGATTGCGTGTACAGGAAGTGATTGTGTGTCTCTTATGCAAGTTGACGACTATTTATACATTGATTTTCAAAGATCAGGCGTTCCACTCGCTGAATGTTCACAGGAACGACTGCAGTGGGCTCCGAGCCACCTCGGCCGGGATCGTCATTCATGGACGTACGGCATTCTTTAAAGCGTTTGCGCAATTAAAATGTTTTATATATTTATGTCGTCACCATACTGCGCTTGAAGTAAATGTCAGTCGATTTAATGCCTTCGTTCACGAGAAAGTTCATCACACGTCCCGGTTTGACTTGAACGTCCCTCATAATTTTAGTTATCTCCCTGGCAGAAATGTTCTCACAGAGTTGTTTGAAGAAGTACAGGATCATGTAACCAAAGCTAATTCAGTACAAGGATTCCGGGCCCTAAATCAGACCTTAATCAGCATTTGTAGCTAATGAGCAGAAAGTGAAAATTCTGTATTGTTACTTTAGTTTGTCTACATTTAAATTTGTGTGTGTGTTTGTTTTCCCTCAGATGAATGAACTGCTGAAGGACACCGCGAACAGAACTTTGATGATGGATTCAGGCAGCAACATGAGCGATTTAGCTTTTCGTTCTTCCTCTTCTTCTTCTTCTTCTTCTTCCTCTTCATTGTTGCTGTCCAACATATCTAACATGTCCAACGTGACGGTAGTCATAGCGAACGGGACTCTTATGGAGGGGGGGATCTTTCTGAACACAGTTACTGCTCAGGCCCTGTCCGGGATATTTGTGTTTTCTGCTCTGCTCATCACGTGTCACCAGGTAAGTTGCCTTGAGTCATACTGAGCTTTGTGTAATAATGAAAGCTTAAATACAGCACTGGTTTGGTGTCTAAGTGATAAGTTTTACTGATTCTGTGACCTGCGAAGAGGAACAGCAGGCCTTAGCTGAAGTTGAGGTCAGGGAAATAAACAAATCGTCTCGGTGGCAGATGCGTTTTTTTTTTTCTTTTGCGTGAAGCCACGTTGTGTCCGCTCCCTCCACCCTTGCCTTGAGGTAATTGACTATTCACGTCACGCCTAGTGAAATTCGAGCACTCCCGTCTGAGCCGTCTCCGAGTCTTTTTTTCGCAGCTGACCAACAATGAATTGAAGAGATAAATACAAACCTTCTAGCCAAACAGTTTTGTAACACCATAACGCTCATCTGTTTTGTAGAAGATCTCATGTTAGAGTTTCAGTTATAATCATCTCCATTCTTCTAAGAATGCTTTCGACTAGATTTTGGACCATGGCTGTATTCGTATTTGTGTTCATTTAGCTAGAAATGCATTAATGAGGTCAGGAGGCTCAAGTTCCAGTTCGTTCCAAAGGTTTTGAGTGGGGTTGAGGTCAGGGATCTGAGGAGGACGCTCTGAGGAGTTCTTCCACTCCAACACCATGGAGTGATCATGCAGCTTGCTTGTGTCATGATGGAACAGGTTCGGGCCTCCTAGCTGAAGAGAGGTTGTGGTGTTGAACCAAACAGGAAGATTCTAAACAACTCTGTGCTTTCAACTTTGTTTATATATGTACTGTATATACATAGTGTTGTCAAATATTGTCAAGGGAAAGTAGCTAAAGCCTGCTGGAAAAGTCGCATGATGTCACTAAATGATGTCACATGTCAATTTGCATATTGATTGCATCATCACAAAGTATTTGCATAGCAGCTAGCAGCAGACAGAGAAGGTGCTGTGCATACAGGAATCAACATCAGGTCAGTTCTGCCAATAGCCAGGGGGCGGAGCCTGGCGCCAGATTGTTGTACTCAAGATGGAGAGTTGCTATTGGCTGTTCAAATCAAGCAGTAATGTTGTAAATCTCTCATGTACTGTAAAATATACCTGTAGTAAAGTTGAAAGAGAGAAAATTATTTACTTTACTGTTATTAGATTTTTTTTATTGGATTAAATCATATATTTAAATAATAATATATGATATAGCACATAAATTATTTTTATTATTGTAAATTAGCGTTTTGTTGTATTATGTTTAAAATAGATTTTTTAAAAATGTAAACAGTCAAATTAAATACTCAATATTATTAAATACTCAAAATTAAATACTCAAGACAAAATAAAGGCAACCTCAAGTGGAGCCATGGCGACTCTCTCAGTAGCTAAACTCTTTCCAAAAAGATTTGTTTCTAGATTTTTTTTTTTTTTTTTTTGAAGGGGCCCAAAGTTGGTAACTGATCATATAACAATCTATTATCCAGTAATTATTAATAAATATTAATAACAAACTACACATTTAAACAGTTCTAGCAGAACAATCCCAAGGTATGAGTCATGTGAAACAAATTAGTGAAGTCTGTAAACGTTAAGCCAAAAGGTTTTAATTAAAAAAGTTTTAAATGGTGCATATACACATGTATAATATATTGCACAACACTGTAATCTTGTGGGGTAGCTATGGAGAAATGTTATGCAAAATAAACATTTTTACTTATTACATTTTTTTGTCACTTAAGTCCTTAACAGCAATTATTTGATTATTATTATTAAACATCCCTTGTTGTATACATGTTAGCAGATTTAGATGCTGATAATGTATATTTAATAACACAGATGGCATCTGGTTCAAACTTCTTACAAACATGCCGTTTCATTGTTCTGGGTAAATTATGTTCTCCTGAGCCACACCCCTCAAAGGAGTAGCAAAGCTGAGCAATAAGGCGGGGAGCTTATATGAGGTCACAACAGGATGGAAAATCTAATCAGCCTGTTTAAACACTTCTGTTCGTTCACCCACACTACAGACTCATCTGAATGTCTACTAATAAGTAAAAAGTTTATTTTACATAATAGGTTCTGTTTGAGCCATTAACATAAAACCTACCCTTTAAACCATATTTTAATAATAGTAATAATAATTACTATAATAATAATAATAATAATATTTTTTTATTATAATAATAATAATTATTATTATTAGTAGCAGTAGGAGTATGTACTATATATTCATATATAACTGCAATAAATTTAAAACATTTGCCCAAAGAAATTTAATTTGACAATGATCACACCTTAGATTAAAATACATGTATTTGCTATATTGTTCATGTGCATATTTCTTCCTGTATAAGCGCTTTATAGCGCAGTATCACAATTGTGGACAAACAGCACATTATGCAGAACGTAACCGATATGATATCAGTAGATAGTCGACTGTTGCACTATAATAAAACACTAATGAGAGACTTTCCAGCATGTACTTTAATATTAGTAGGGGTGAGCGCAAGGTTATAGTGATGCCTCCAAAGTAATTTCCATAGTTTTGCTGACACAACCCACGTGCCACTTCTCTTGCTCACTACATGACCCATGAAAATGTAATATCAACTCGGCTTTTAAGCGATGTATCCTGTAATCAGACTTCGCGAACAGCGGCGATGAGAAGAAGGGGTCAGAGAATGAATTTCTTTTCGTGCGGTGCCTGGAGGGCACCTGGAGGACGTGTTTGATTGCCTCCGAAGTCTTTTGTCCTCCCTCCAAAAAGTATAATGCCTTTGAGAAGCAGGAGGATTTCAGGCAGCTCATACAATGACATGTTGGTGTTAAGCCGGAAAATGGATCTCCATGAAACTGTCTCCTTTTTTCCCTAAAAAAAAAAAAAAAAAAAATTATCTTCACTCCGTGTGCCGTTTCATTTCGCCATATAGACCGGCAGCCAAGCAATTTATCCGGTGCCAGCTCATCTGAGGCGCTGCAGAAAACAGCCTTTACAGGAGAGGTGGAAAGGGTTTGCAAGCAAAATGTATGTAAATCCTGAAGAGATTAAAGCAGTCTTTTTAGCAACAGTGATGTTGTCACTTCTAGTGTTGAGAGGTTGCGATTGCTTTGTTCTTGTGCTATTGATTCGGCACAACAGCGTCCTTTTTATGGCCCTTCAGTAACGCAGTATCTACTGTGTTTATTTTGTACTTGTGCTGATTTTGCCAGGCATCTCTTAAAAAAAATAAACACCCTACATGCATAATCTATAGGATATTTTGCAGTCCTCAAACCACTTGCTCAACCAACCCACAGTCACACAATGTGTTTTTAACCTGACTCGGCTGATCTATGACGTCATATGCGCTCGGTTCCATATGCCCGTGCCCAAACATTTAACCAAATATGATTTTTATTTTTTTTTTCCTGCTCTTTACCTGTTCCTGAATGCTGAAGAGGTGTGTGGAGTGAGATAAAAATCCCGTGTTTAATCCCTTAACAGAAGTGGGAATGAAATAATACTCAGAGCGGGATGGCCAGTGTATCAGTCATCACAGATGCCCTATTCAAAGGAAAACCGCTGATACGGGCGTTTCTTGAAATGTTCCCAACATTGTCCCGGGCATTCCGACGTCACATATGGATTTTTAGCGCCGTACACCCAGCGTGCTTGGAATTATTTTTGAAAGGTACTGTGGGAGATTTGGCAGCCATGTTGCTTTGTCTAAGCAGCAGCCAATCCATTCATTTCATTAATGAAAACTGGAAAATCGCTGACGCTGGAAATTGTGATCCGCTTGGGGGGGAACGCAAAGCTTAATGCAAGTTGTCAGGAGGCTGGGTGCTGGCATGAACATGAATAAAGTTGGAAACCCTGCAAGGTCTGACTGTAAGGTTTAATAATGATCTGTCAGTATACATTACCAACAAAAATATATATATATACAATACTAACACTCGGCTAAGCGAGGCCTTCCTCAACTTGTGTGTTATTTTGTGCTGGTTCACATGTATACAAAGGGATGGTTGGCCAAAAGTGTTGAGCTGCCCCGGAGTTTTGCATGAATGTGTGCACAAAAACAAGATCAATTTTTCTGATACTCCATTTTGTTTTTTTGATTAGATTGATATCCAATCAATTTGTGTTAACGGTTAAAGATGTAACTCTTAATTCATTCAATTTTATCGCCCCAAACAAATACTTCATTTGAGAGAAAACAATTTTCATAATACAATTATAAAACATAATACTGCAGTCTGCCCTATTCCACATGCGTGAGCTCATAAAACCCTGTGATTGTGCGTTCATTGTGGGAGGGGCAAACTCGCTACTCTCTCATTCCAATCAGAGCGGCACTAGCCAATCAGTTTTGCTCTCTTGAGCCCTGGCCACAGATGGCCGTTCAATCATCTTCCTCTAGGACTCAATCTAGGTTTATATCCAAATCTCCACCAGTGAACAGTTGGTCACCTCAACAAAGTGAAATTGTTTTTAACCGCATTTCCTGTTATTTAACCTCCATTATGCAACCATATAGCACACGGTTTTAAAAGATTTATTTATGCTCGTGCTGTCCGGTGTCACCAACAGTAAATAAGGGTGGTTTCCCTTTTCAATCTGATTCCTCTCATGTTGCCTCAGGGAGTTTTTCCTTGCCACCCTCGCCTACAGCGTGCTCATAAGGGACAAACATTTTTCAATCTACAACACTGCGCAAAAGTCTTGAGCCACCCCTCATTATTCACATTTGGCTTCCAGAGAGACAGACATTCTTGTATTTCTATTTAATGTAGTCATAAGGAAAAGTTCTACAGGCTTCTCTAAAGGACTTTTTTTTTTTTTTTTTTTTTCGCCGCTCATTTTCAGTCCAGTCCCTGTACCTGAGCAGTTTAAGATGAATGTGTTTTTGTTTGTGTGTTTGTTAATCCACACAGTGAAGTATGAATCATTCAAGCATAAAAAAAATCTGACGTAAGGCATGAACCAGTAAGAAACAAGTGCAGATGATCAGGCCGGTCATTATTATACTGGTGACGCTGATTGCTGAGTAGTTGGAACGGAAGAGAAGGGAAATGAGGTCGCTGCTGAGGTTGTTTACATAAACAATTAATTTTTTACATTGTATCTGTAGGCACTTTGCAGCCTGTCGCATTAAAACAATTGATCCCAATTTTGTAAGTTAATTTAGATAGTTTAATTTTAATTTAATATGCAGAAAAGATGGCTGGCTCAAGACTTTTGCAAGAAACTGTATATCTAGAATTTTAACTTTAAAACTTCTAAAAGTTTGCGTAGCTTGTGTTTTTAATTGTTTAAAGGTCATGTCTTGTACGAAACCCCCAACCTCCAAAGAAACTCTATAATATAAAAAGTGTTTTGCAAGTACTTTACAAAAAAAAAAAAAAAGTAAGCGATTTGTATTTTTTGCAAAAGCTAGGGTACATTTTTTTTTAAACAACTTTACCTTTCAGAAGTTCACCTTAAAAGTGTGAATCGATTCTGCGGATTGAACAAACCTACGAAAGCTCGAATAAACTGCATAAACAGTTTAATCACAGAGCTCAATATATACAACACAGGTCCGCTGTTAAGCCAGAATAAACTATGGCCTTATCATAAGCACAGTGCTTTATGTGCCACCAGGTGTCCTTGGACAAAATTGTAAAAGACAATAAAATCACGTTGTTCTGGTTGTGCTTGGAAAACTCATTTGATGGGCAAATAAATATATCAAACTCTCTAACTGCAGTAATGAGATTAATAATTAAGAAGAGGGACTAATCTCCAGTTGTTAGTGAGGGAATAATCTCCCTCTCTTACTTTCACCTGTGACTTGTGGAACTTATTTCTCTTCCTGCACTCGAGGAGAAATGGACCAGATCAATCTCGATCCTGAGTCTCCTAGGTTCTCTGGAGCACCTTCGTGCATTAGTCCTCCGCCCACGTAATAGCCGAGCCCGAGAAGAAAATCTTTCATATGAGTCACGATGTGTGTGTGTGTGCGTGCATATAGAGACACGACGCTGAGCTGGAAGTGTGACTATACACAATCTCTCACTTTTAAGATTTTCCAAATGACAAAAATTGCCCTGAAATCTCAGCGAATGTTTACTTTTATATTTTTATAATTATATTTGTCAAGGCCAGTATGATTTACAAGATAATTTCTCACATAAACACACACAAACTTAGGTGTCTGTACACGTGTAATCATTAACTACAGTATCCATCCAGGGTGTGATAAAACAGCAGGTTAAAGATAAGCTTAGTGCCCTGGTTCCTGTCAGGATGTTTTTTTGCAATAAATATATATACAGTGCCTTGCAAAAGTATTCACATCCCTGGAACTTTTCCACATTTTGACGCATTACAACCACAAACGTAAAAATGTATTCTATTGGGATTTTATGTGATGGATCAACACAAAGTGGCACATAATTGTGAAGTGGAAGAAAAATGATAAACGGTTGTCAAAATGTTTTTACAAATAAAAATCTGAAAAGTGTGCCATGCATTTGTATTCAGCCCCCCATACTTTGATACCCCTAACTATAAAAGTTTCGCCTTCAGTCACCTAATTAGTAAATAGTGTCCACCTGTGTGTAATTTAATCTCAGTGTGTGTGTGTGGATATATATATATATATATATATAAAATATAGGTATTCTGTGAAGCCCTCAGAGGTTTGTTAGAGAACATTAGTGAACAATCGGCATCATGAAGCCCAGGGAACACACCAGGGATATAGGTGTGGAGAAGTGTAAAACAGGTTAGCTGGGAGTTACACTTATCAGATGTTTATTTGTAAAAAAAAAAAAAAATATATATATATATATATTTTATAAATAAATTAATAAATAAAAAAAATAAAAAAAATAAAAAAATATATATATATATATATATATATTAAAAAACCATATATCATTTGCTTTCCACTTCACAATTGTCAGTTTGTGTTGCCATATCCCAAAAAAAAAATACACTTACTTTTGTGGTTGTAACATGACAGGAAAGGTTTAAGGGGTGTGAATACTTTTGCAAGACACTGTATACGTGTATATATCGGTTTTTGTATTATTTCTTTTATCCCTACGTTCTTTCTATTGATGATGATAACTCTTCCACATCGATATGAAGATATTATTATATCAGATTCTGAGATTCTTTCTGAGTTCCATATTTAATAATTCACATTCCCTTTAAATCAGAGTTTTATCATCCCTACCTCAGAATCCCATATTTTGCCTAAGGCGAAAAAAAAAAATCTGAAAGTAATCTTTTCCTATTCATTGCTTGTTTTATTCCATTTCGATCATGTACTCGGATTAGATTTAGTTTTTTTATGGAGTGTAGGTTAAAGAGCAGTGAGATTTATAATTTTTTTTTATACAGTAAGTTCTTGTTTAGTGAAGCTCATGAATATATTGTTTTGTGTGTGTCCGTGTGTTAGATCTTCATGCACCTCAGGTCATACACAGTGCCAAACGAGCAGCGTTACATCATCCGTATCCTCTTCATCGTGCCCATTTACGCCTTCGACTCTTGGCTCAGCCTCTTATTCATCAGCAACGACCAGTACTACGTCTACTTCGACTCTATCCGCGACTGCTATGAAGGTAGGCACCTGTTTTTGTTTTTATTATTATTATTATTATTATTAGGGGTGTTCAAGCCCTACTGGGACTTGTGATAAGATTCCTGGTGAGTGAAGACATAAAACCAATTAACAGAAGAATTCAAGCACTTTTGAATGGTGCAAAGGTTTTAAAGAAGGTCGTACATCCGTGAATGACGATTCCGGCCGAGGTGGCTCGGATCCCATTGCCGTCGTTCCCGTGAACTTTCAATGAGTGGAACGCCTGATCCTTGAAACTTGTCGCCAACTATAGGAAGAGGCGCATCTGTTTGTACACACAATCATTCACCGGCACCACTTGCACATTAAAGGAACTCGGCTGGGAGGTCCATTTTTTGGGCCATTAAAGAAGTTCCTGGGAGGCCGGCGTTTCAGATGTGAATCGGGTAGTTTGATTAGGGCTTCGAGAGAACTTTTTACTTTAATGGTATCCGAGCACTAGTGAAACACTGGGATAAGTGCATTAGTGTAGCAGGGGATTATATAGAGAAATAATAAAATGAGTTTTTATTTTCATAACTGTGTGTGTTCTTCTCATTCTGTGCAGTCAAAAATCCCGGTTTGACTCGAACACCCAACGTATTTGTGTAAGGCTGTAGACAGAACTTTGTAGGTGGAAACACCTAGGACACCTGCAATGAGCTATAATAGGTTGCAAGCATCCGACTGCCCGAACTTGTTCCTGTCAGCTTTCTTCATACCACAAAATACAGACTACAATGCAAAGCTTTCGTCATTCTTTTTTTTTTCTTTCTTTTTTTTAACCTTCCACTCTTTTGTTATGCAGCAAAACTAAGAGCAAATGTTTTCCCAAGTTGTAAATGTGCCAGAGTTATTATTTATTTTACTGTTTTTTTTTTTTATTTGTTTTGTTTCTTAATAAACCAGTAGAATTTAAAGGATTTCAGCTTTTAAGGCATTTTTTTTTTTATTCTTCTTTGTTCAGCATAAAATATTCACATAGCTCTACATAAAAGCACTATGCACAAATGTGGTAGAAAGGTTTCATGCAAATAACCTGCTCTCAGTACATTTATTTGCAGTTTTTTATTTTTATTTCATATGTAGTGATTTATTTATTTATTTATTTTTTTGGTTTGTTTCAAGACTAACTTGATATTCCACAAAAGAAAGAGAATGAAAGAGAGTGAAAAGTTAAGCCTTCTAATGTTTAGTCTTTATTTAAATAAGAGTGATAGATCAAGGTGGATTATCACGGACAAACTTTGATTATGTAACTTTTTTTTTTGTTGTTGTTTTTAGCTTTTGTAATCTACAACTTCTTGAGCCTGTCCTTTGAGTATCTAGGAGGAGAGAGTGCCATCATGGCCGAAATACGAGGAAAACCCATTCCGTAAGTCATAATTTATTGATTGATTGATTTTATTTAATTTTTTGAGGCATGTGTAACTGTATTTCCGATGGCTTCACTTGTGAGGAATGTAGCTTCAGTGTCGCAATTACAATAACTGCTACAGCCTGTGAACATTTAATCCACATTCATTTTAAACTAGGTTTGATCTTGGTTTGCAGTTAATTCTGACTCATTGTGTTGGTATGTATCTTCGTTACTGATTACAAAACTTACCATTTGGAGTGTATTCAGGTTTTGCCTACAAATTGGACCATTTAATCTAAGTGTAGAGCAGTCCTCAGGAGGGATTCCGTCCATGTGATTTGGCAACCCTAATCAACTGCGGTCCGTTTCCCCACAAATCTTCCTCTCTTTTACAATTAGATGGTGAATCAAGTGGAGTGAGACTGAAAAGGGCCTCGGGTCGCCGGCGCACTTCAGGCAACACCTCAGGTGTTTAGTCAGACCTGAAGCTGTCTGCGACATGTGCCTTTCTGTTCGTTATCATGTCCGCTTTCCTTTTTAACACTGGGTTTGTAGTGGGCTTCTGGCCAGATTACAATATTTTTTCCTTAGGATTATGTCTGCTTTGAACCTCCTGAAAGTTTTCTCTACAACTTTAGTGAGAGAGACGAACCAAAAAAAAAAAAAAACGTAAAAAAAAAAAAATGTACACAAACGTAAATCTGTTTTAAAATGTTTTTCGACTTAAGAACTAAAATTTTGCAAGAAATTTGCCTCGGCGTACGAAGCATTTTTAGCAAATTCGCAACCGGTGTGCGTACATCAATGTGCAATACTTAGTGAAGACATAGTAGCACCATGTGTCCCAAAAATATTAGCAAATACGGTAGCAAGGAGAAAACGGAGCCGCTTTCGATCTGGTTTTTAAAGCAGCCGGTGCCAAGAGGACTCGTAGATTAAGGATAAGTAAAGTTTAATGTCCATTTTATATTTTACTTAATTTAAATGTCTTGATTTGTTTTTATATGCAAAAATATGATTATAGTGTTGGAAATTGGTAATATTGCTAATATTTTTGGGTGTCTGGAACGGATTATCTGTATTTACATTTCCACCTCCCGACTATGTATACTGTACAGTATATTACCTGCTATAAACTGCAGCCTTTTGCGAATAAATAATTGCACAGGTTCAAGTCGCGATTAATTGGGCAGCACCACTGGGTATGCACAGGGGCATTCACTGTGAGTTTTAGATTAAAGTTTGCTCGGCATTCTGTTTAGAGAAAGTCCACAATATCAGACTACGTTTCGAGCCTCCGAGTAGCGCTCCTCTTTTTCCCTCACTATTTGAATAAGCACACCATTTTATCTTCTATCTTTCTCTCAACAGTCTCTTCAGCATCACTTAATACACTTCAAACCGGATCTCAGAAGTTGACTGGGTTCTTGTTTCACACACCGCTCAGAGTCGTATCATAGCTCACGTAATCTCCGTGCAGTTGGTGAAATTAACCTGCCTAATCGAAAACACCTGGCTGTAATATCCAGGTGAAAGACGCTGATTAAAACACTAACTCTGGAGGGTGGTAGATTTCTAGGGAAAGCTGGTTTAAGGCTTCTAATGTGAGTTTTTTTTTTTTTTTTTTTTTTTTCCCTCCCCTTCATTTTCTTCCCCCTCCTGTTTTGTGCCTTTCTAATAATATTACACTGAGGGCTTTTAAAAGCTCCCTGTAGTCCTCTTTACTTTAAGAAGCAATACCCAGCAAAGGAGTGCTAAAGGAACAGCTGGATTTATTCTGCTCTAATCAGAATCACTACAGTTATACACAGACGGGGGACTAATTAGCATTTTGTTTGGAAGGAAATTGGCTACATCCGTGCTCATTTACAGTTAAGGGATGTGCTAAATGTCCCAAACCAGCATCTCGGCTTATTTGTACTTGTGTTTTGTTTTTTGTTTCTCCCGTTTTAAATTTAGCATAATAACGTGTTGGCTGGGTTTTTTTTTTTTGTTTAAATGTCATCATATATATATATATATATATATATATATATAAAAAAAAGCGGGAAAGTACGGAAACTTGATTTTTAATTACGTATTGCCATCTGCCCTCATAAAGGAATGGGAATTTTTTTTCTTCATAGTTGTTGCTTTTAGTTACTTTGACTAACTTAAGACTAACGAGGTCTGGCTGCAGATACAGATGTCGTAATCAAACCTTTTTTTATGCCATTAAATTAGTTTCATAGTAATGACATGGTATAGACAAAGCACAGAAGAAGAAGAGGAAGCAGCCATTGAATCATCTCCACCAAGTTGTTTTTTTCTGTTCAAATAGTTTTTTTTTAACAAATCTACCACATCACAGCACCTATCATATACCGATCAGCCATCACATTAATACTCATCAGTTAAGATTAAGATTCAGTTATTTGTCACATGATCCTTACAGCACAGCTCAGTTTTTTTTTGTTTTTTTTTTTTGGTCAGCCAGGATACAGGACCACTAGAGCAGATAGGGTTAACAGTGGCAATTTGGAGGTGGTGAGGCTTAAACCGATCAGTAACCCAGAGCCTTAACCGTTTGATCCACCACTGCCCCATATACCAATGGACTGGTGGCAGGATCTTGGTCACCCAAGGCTCATTTATGTTTTGGGGAGCAAAAGCCACCCTGACTGCTCCGATCCCACAGAAAAGCCAAAGTTCACACAACTGGCTAAAAAAAAAAAAAGTCAATACTAGCCACAGTAGAAAGGCACCAGAGGACTCATCACACACTGGACCACAGCTCATCACACACTGGACCCGGCAGGCAAAGAGCCAGAGACCGCGAACCAGGCCTCCAAACTTCACAGATCTCAATCCAATCAAGCACTTATGAAATGCAACGGGCAAACAAGTCCAATCCACAAAGGCCCTCAACCCCGCAACCCAAAGGATCCGCCCCAACATCCTTGTACCAGACACCCCAGCACACCGGGAGGTCACAAACGGGAACCTTCACAATACTAGACATCATGTTTTGCGTTGTAATGCTATGCCTGATCGTTGTATGTCCCTTACTGTGTCTTATCTGCGTCTCATTTTTGTTTCTCACAGGTCAAGCTGCATGTACGGCACCTGCTTTCTAGCTGGAATGAGTTACTCTATTGGCTTTTTAAGATTCTGCAAACAGGTTTGTTTCTCTCCTTGATGAGCAACCGTCTGCACCGCACACTGTAGCGCGCTTCCTACTGTGAATATTAGACCTTTCATCTGCCAGACTATCAGTGGTAATGTCATGGCGGCTCATGAAGGTTAAGCAGCGTGCAGGGTGTGTATAATGATTCACTAAGTTTCACGCATTGTTCAATGGCCGCCCGAGTGCAAATATCGATATGTCATCTTCAGAGGTGGTCTGCCGTCACTCTGTGCGCCGTACCACAGAGGAACCATTTGTCAAAATACGGCATCGGCAAAATTGAAGAGGATTCAGGGTTGTATTCAAATGCCGTAAAACCAGCGACATTTAATGTTTTCATTTTTTTGGTTCTGAAGAAAAAAAAATAATGTAAACAGTGTAGAAATGTTTACCTTGGGATGCTCCGTCACCTCTACTATCCTATAACCTGATTTCTTCTAAATCATAAAGCAGCAGACACACTTTTTTATTTTTTTTTTTTGGCCCACTTTCCTTCAAATAACATCTGACAGAAAAAAAGCTCACAAAGAAAAACAATGAGGACTAGATGTGATCAGGTTGGTAATAAACACAGAGAAATAATAGGAGTTGTCAGACTGATGCTGTCTGCGAAGGCAGCGTGGAAGCTTCCAGCACTCAGAGCATAACCCTGATGGAAATTGGATTTGAGAGCTCCGTCTTGAAAACAGTGAATAGTCTGTGAAATGAACTTTTTTTTTAGATAGAAAAATGGAAACCACTAAACACGTGGTTCTGTTTGACCGGATGGCTACGTGGTCGCTTTTCAAAGCAGCTCCTTGCGATATGTTCAGACCAGAGCTGAGTTCGAAGCATACAGAGTGAGTGAGCAGGCCTTTTTTAGTTGACACTAAGTAGACTTTGATTAGGATGGTACTAAAGTTTAGTGTGTTTTTATTATTATTATTATTAGCTTGATATTGCAGAATTGACTGTGCAGTATGTATTGCATGACACACAATACCGGCCCAAAAAAATCCATTAAAGCATATCAGTAGTAGCCGGTGAGGAGAGAGTAACAATATGCTCCGGTCATAATTAGGTTCGATTCATGTTTAGGTTTAATATGATTCTCAGAATGAACTAAATTTAAATGAAGAAAAAAATGTTAACTGAAAAAAAATCCATTCTTTTTTATTTCTGCATAAAGAGTGTAAAAGGTTTTTAATGTTTTAGGTTTAATATTGTAATCAAAATGTACTTCCGGTTCACATGCACTACAAAAAAATTATTGCAAATCTATTTCTAATATATAGAATTATATGCAAATCTATATAATTCTATATATAGAATATTCTTATATATGTATATATATACAGTGGTGTGAAAAACTATTTGCCCCCTTCCTGATTTCTTATTCTTTTGCATGTTTGTC
>JAOVVB010000030.1:12727286-12739323 GCA_028570985.1 Heterobranchus longifilis | reverse complement strand
ACTACAATACTACTGCAGTAATACTACAATATTATATCAGTTAAATCTACAATAATACTGCAGTAATACTACAATTCTATTACAGTTAATGCAACAATACTACTGCAGTAATACTACAATACTATTACAGGTAACACTACAATACTACTGCAGTAATACTACAATATTATATCAGTTAAATCTACAATAATACTGCAGTAATACTACAATACTATTAAAGTTAATACTACAATACTACTGCAGTAATACTACAATATTATATCAGTTAAATCTACAATAATACTGCAGTAATACTACAATTCTATTACAGTTAATGCAACAATACTACTGCAGTAATACTACAATACTATTACAGGTAACACTACAATACTACTGCAGTAATACTACAATATTATATCAGTTAAATCTACAATAATACTGCAGTAATACTACAATATTATATCAGTTCAATCTACAATACTACAGCAGTAATGCTACAATATTATTATATTTAATACTACAATACTACTGCAGTAATACTACAATTCTATTACAGTTAATACTACAATACTACTGCAGTAATACTACAATATTATATCAGTTAAATCTACAATAATACTTCAGTAATACTACAATTCTATTAAAGTTAATACTACAATACTACTGCAGTAATACTACAATATTATATCAGTTCAATCTACAATACTACTGCAGTAATACTACAATTCTATTACAGTTAATATTACTGCTGTTATTGCACTATATTGCTGCAGTTCATATTAAATGGCTACTGTAGTTAATATAGTGTTTATATACTATATATACTTTATGCTGCGATAATAGTACATATAATATTATAGATACTCTGCAGTACTGCTGTAGTGAAGTACAATACAATAATGAAGTACAATTATTTACAAGGCCACTGGCTGTCTGAAGTGCTGCTTGACACGTTTGTCTGGCGCCGGTTTGTTTCCGGTCCACTAGGGGCGCTGTTCAGCTCACGAGCCGCGCGGCCACAGTCTTACCGTGAAGAAGAGCTTTCTACCATGGAGCGGCGGTAGTGAAAAACAAAAGTAAGACCTTTATAAATGGTTTTAATAATTAATTTTAAATACAACTACCGGTTTGAGCATAATACGTCATTAATAGGTGATAGACTCGTGGAAATCCTGCAGATAATTCCGGTGAAAGGACTTGGCTGGCATTTTAATGCTAGTTAGCATTGTTTGCTAATAAGACAGTTCTTGACCTGGTAGCAAACAATGCTAAGTAGCTGTTTTAGCATTTAAAGCTCATAGTGCTTTATTACTGGTTTAAATATAAATGAGCTTTATATTATAAATATATATATATATGTCTGGTTAAAAAAACATTGATATTTAGATAGTTCTTTCACTCTGTTTTTATATTAATTGTCCATTCTTGGTCAGGTTCAGTGTCAGCTCAAAGGCTCAGACCTCTTTAATTACTGAAGACATTTACTGCTGGATTTTATTACACTAATACACTGTATACACATTGTGGCCAAAAGTATACCGACACCTGACCACCGAAACATTGTAACTGGCTTCTCTACAAACTACACCGACCATCCCTTCACTGAAACTCAAAGCTGTTCCAGTACTCGCACACACACACACACACACACACACACACACACACAGAAAGCTCCATAAAGACAAGATTCGTTGAGTGTCCTACGGACATCTCTTGACCGCTGGAACGATGATTAAGAATAGTGAAGGCTTTTATAATCAGCTTTAATGTAATCAGTGATATTATTATTATTTTACGCCTTGTTCACACGAAGTCGTACTTCTGTCGTTGTCAGACAAATACACTCCCTGTTCAGTAATCGGAGAATGAATCACAAATGAGAAATCACAAAAGTAGATTGGATGAAGATGAAGTTTTGTCTAAAAATGACTCCAGCGTGTTAAAATATTCAGTTCAGCTTTTCTAATTAATATCTATTGGTGCAGGTGTTTGTTTACATTGCGCAGGTAGCTTATTAGTATAACATTGCTTTAACTCAACATTTTGGTTTCACTTATGAAGGTGCAGGTTAAATTTCAGGCAGATATCTTAAGTACTGCAAATGTTTCATTAACTTCTGTCCAGATAGATTTGTGTGATGCTGCAAAAAAATCTGGACAGACAGACAGAGACTAGTTTTGGGTTGCTTTAATGTTCTAGCTGATTGTTTTACATTTGCTCAATAAACCAGCAGCTTGGTAATACTGGGATTTGACCATGCAACCTTCTGATCACTAAACCAATGTTGTACCCCCATGGGTTATACAAATACAAGCAAGGGCAAGACTAATGATGTGATTTAAAAACGTTCAAGTTGACTGGCATTACATCTAATCACTAAACTGTTTCTGTATCAAACAGATCACGTTACCAATCTGCGTCTCGCATCATGAACCGGCCGAAGCCGACCAGCCTCCGGCGCCCTAGTGGTGCCAAAACCTCAGGTATGTGCTGCAGGTAGTTATAGACGTCTTCAAAATAGCCAGTTGGTCTTGTCAGGTTTTACATTTTCCTTCCTGTCTCCGTCTCAGGTCACCCTCCTCCGGGAGACTTCATCGCTTTGGGTGCCAAAAGCCAAGCCAGCGAGACCAAGGCAGCCCCAGCTCTGCTCAAACCTGCATCCACAGGCTTGCCTCCGGACCGCAAGAGAGAGGCTTCGTCGTCTTTACCTTCCTCTTCAGGGCTGTCCAACCTGACGAAACGCCCTAAACACCCTCCCAATCCACCTAGTGCGCTCTCGCGTCTGGCTGAAGTAGCTGCCGTTGACAAAAGAGCGATTTCACCGTCTATTAAGGAGCCGTCTGTGCTGCCTATCGATGGTGAGGGTTTAGGTAGTGCCACTGAATTTGTTTGTCTACAGGTTTATGTGTAAAGCGTCGAACATGTGAGCTCCTGGATTATATGTGTTTCTAATCTCCGTGGTGGCGTTGCAGTTCCTCCGGCTATATTACTGGACGAGATCGAGGCAGCCGAGGCCGACGGCAACGACGAGCGTATCGAAGGGCTGCTATGTGGTGCGGTCAAACAGCTGAAGATGAACCGGGCCAAGCCTGACATCTCTCTCTACCTCAGCCTCATGTTCCTCGCCAAGATCAAACCCAACATATTTGCAACTGAGGGAGTGATAGAGGTCCGAACAGTGTCTGTTCATTCTTCTTATCATTACAGTTTATCTCTCATCGCAGTCAGCTCATTCATTTTTGTTTGCGTGTCCTCCGATAGGCTTTGTGCAGCCTCCTTCGGCGTGACGCCTCTATAAACTTCAAGGCCAAGGGGAACAGCCTGGTGTCCGTCCTGGCCTGCAACCTGCTGATGGCAGCGTACGAAGAGGACGAGAACTGGCCCGAGATCTTTGTCAAAGTAAGAAGTAAATCACTTGACCTCGTCCAGTGACCGTAATAATCGGAATCATCATTCATTCTGGATTTCGTGTTCGTGTGTGTGTTTTTTTTTTTCGTCTCAGGTGTATATCGAGGACTCCCTCGGCGAGAGAATCTGGGTGGACAGCTCCCACTGTAAAACATTCGTAGACAACATACAGACTGCATTCAACACCAAGATGCCTCCAAAGACCATGCTGCTGCAGACTGAGACGGGCCGCTCCGGGGGAGATCTGAGCGCAGGTACAGTACGCTGTTCTTTAGCGAGAGGTGTCGTTTAGGCTGGTCAGTGCACAGACAGAGGACTCAGAGGCAATACATTTAAAAAAAAAAAAAAAACACTTTTAACAGAGCATCACTTTATGGCAGACCACCGTCCAGATCCGAACCGAGTGACAGTTCTGTCTGGTCTCTGATAAATGAGAATAAGTAACATTACCTGTAATCTGGTGCTTTTTTTTCCCCCCTCGAGGTGGGTGTGGCTATATGCCTTCACTTAACAGCCAATCAACACCATAGTTTATCGTGTATAGACCGAGCGTGTGGAAGAAACAGAAACGAAAAAGCGACACAGCATGGCTTACTCCAAGAAAAGATAAGTTGACCATGAAACCCGAACCTTCAAAGATGAACAAACAGATCGATATATAAAGTCTTTTTCTCACGTGTTCCGAAACCGTGGAAGCACCGCTATGCGATAAAACACAAGTCGTTGGAGCAAACATATCCGTGAGGGCGTGTAAAATACCAAAACTGAGAGCCCAGTATGAGACCTTTTATATTCATTTACATCCCAGCAGCGTGCAAACCGATATTAACTAAATATTGTTGTTTGTATTCCATACAAGTACACAGCCATCCATGGCGTTCACCACCACAGTACACCTGCTCTAAAAAAACCTGTTTTTATTTCTCTGAAAATGTCTTGTGCTATTCATCAGTATCAACCACATGTTTTTTTTTTTTTTTTTTTGGTGACATAAGTGACACGATCTATTTTCACAGGCTCAAACGTGATTAGGAAACTCACTGATAAGCATTTTGATGGCTGGGTGTTTCCCGTTTCTTAGTTACTTCATAACAACTCAGAGAGATAAAAGCTCTGGTGTTGATGCCAAGTATTGAATTTTCATCTGGTCTTTGTTCATGTTCAGTCTCGATGTAAGTGAAAGAGGCCGTCGTCAGGCTGAAAAAGACAAAAAGTTATCGGAGAGATAACAAGACCATTAAGACTAACCGTTTTTATAATAATAATAAAAAAAAAGGGGTTGAATGTGAGGTCAGCAACACCAAAAAGACCTGAAAGAGCGCAGGACGGGGGTAATACGGGTGATCACGGAATTCTTTCCTTGGTGAAGAAACGCATCTTTACAATATCTGTCCAAGTAAAGGACATTTTAGAGGACATAGGGTTATCGCTGTCGAAGCTGTCAATCAAGAGATAACTTTTTGAATATAAATATGAAAGATAAAACCCACCCAAGATGTTGCATCCAAGTATAAAATTGATAATTTCCTACTTATTATTGAGCAGTATTTAGGGAAAAATAATAATTCAAGTCTTAATTAAATCCCTTGAATTAGAGCTGAAAGTTTCCACTTCAGTTACATTTTTTAATGCTTCGTTTCACATCCATTGTTGTCGTGTGCGGAGGTAAAAACGTGAATGTTGTGTCACTGTCTAAATGCGTAGTGTATGCGCTGCCGTGGTTCCTGATTAAATTAGGACAAGAAATGTAATGCTTAACTATGTAATAATATACGAGGGTCTTCTCGGGTTTTTCAGGAAACAGTCCTCACCCTTCCACTCCGGATGAGGATGACAATCAGGCCGAGCTCCTGATCGCCGAGGAGAAGCTCAGTCCCGAAGAGGAAGGACAGCTCATGCCCAGGTACTGATCTGTTACACGCGTGTCAGACGATACCATCACAGATCTACGAACCCGTATCGCAGTCTTAACAGCACGGAGCTCTTTTCTGACCGACTCTCACACACCTAGGTACGACGAGCTGACAGATAGTGTCGAGGACTACGTCCTGGACGTCCTGAGAGACCAGCTGAACCGCAGACAGCCCATGGATAACGTGTCGCGGAACCTGCTGCGCCTGCTAACGGCCACCTGCGGCTACAAGGAGGTGCGACTGATGGCTGTGCAGAGGCTGGAGATGTGGCTTCAGAATCCAAAGGCAAGTCCGGGCTCCCGTTTCAGAGCGCCACTACGATTTAGGAAGGACGAAGATGATGTAACTCTGTTAATCTGGTGTGGTTTCCTTGTAGCTGACAAGACCAGCGCAGGACCTCCTGATGTCTCTGTGCATGAACTGCAGGACGCACGGGGCCGACGACATGGACGTGATCTCCAACCTCATCAAAATCCGTCTCAAGCCGAAAGTCCTCCTGAATCATTACATGCTGTGTGTCCGGTAAGACCGTGTGAAACGCTGGCCTCCCAGGAACTCCTTTAATTAGTCCAAACATGTGGAAGTGTGTTGGAACTTGTGTGTTGTTGTGTTGTGATGATTGTCGTGATGGTTTGCATTGCAGTGAGCTCCTGAACGCACACAGAGACAACCTGGGCACCATGATCAAACTCGTCATCTTCAACGAGTTGTCCAACGCTAGAAATCCTAACAACATGCAAGTGCTTCACACGGTCCTGCAGCACAGTCCAGAGCAAGCGCCGAAGGTTAGAGTCCACTTTCTTAAAAATTAAGTTCATTAATTTGGTGTATTGTCTACGATACGATTGTTTGCAACATTTGATTTTAAAATCCATTAAAGCGTTTATTAGTTTATTTTATCAGAAGTCGAACCGGGATTTGTGATAAAGTTTCGGTGATTAGACTCCCAGCCGCCGTGAAACATTTGAGCGGTGCAAACGGTTTGAAGAAGGCCGTACATCTGAGTGTGACCCGATCCCCAGTCAGGTGGCTCAGAGAGATAATTTGTCGCCAACTTCTGAAAGAAAGAGACACATCTGTCTATGGGAACTGTCCACACAATCATTCACCAGCACCAGGAACTCAGCTGGAAGTTATCACCACATCCCCCATACAGTCCTGACCTCGCTTCGCTCCAAGGCATTTCCACATGTTTGGGCTGTTAAAAGAGTTCCTGGGAGGCCAGCGTTTCAGACCTGAATGATGAAAGTCTGAGAAAACTTTCTATTTTGATGGTCTCCAAGCACCAGTGAAATGCTGGGATTAGTGCATTAGTGTAGAAGAGAAGTATATAGAGAAATAACGTCATTGTTCATTTTTTATCAGGAGTCCTGTTTGACTTGAACACCCCTCGCGGTCAATTTATATAAAATGTCTAATCTCCCTAACAGATTATTGATCAAATTCCCATCATGTATTTTCACATACAGTGCAGCACCGAGACTTGAGCTCCTGAGCATCCCCTCTCTATCTCATCAACTTTACCTTTTATCTCTAGTCTTTTCCCTTTTGTGTCTAAAGTTCTAAATTTTTTTCCCTCCTCTCCTCATCCAGTTCCTAGCTATGGTCTTTCAGGACCTGCTGACCAACAAGGACGATTACTTGCGTGCGTCTCGTGCGCTGCTCAGAGAGATCATCAAGCAGACCAAGCATGAGATCAACTTCCAATCTTTCTGTCTGGGCCTCATGCAGGAGAGGAAGGAGGCCTCGTACACGGACATGGAGTTTAAAGTGAGCGTCTTTCACACTGCGGGCACAAAAAAACACTTTTTATTTTTTACCCACAAATGAATTTAAAGCTAGAAGTGGCCAGTCACTGGCTTTCATTTAAGTAATATCAGACACTAAGGAGTGCTGTTGTACTGAATATCAGCACGGCACATGATGAGACATCACAGTCGTGCTGATATCCGGTACATCATGCTTTGATACTACCTTTTATTATTAACAGATTATTATTTGTTTTGTTTATTTACCCAGTTATTTTTGCTCCACCAGTCCATATCCTTACGCAACTGGCAGAACTGACTGTCTGTGACCGGTGGAGCTTAGCGTGTCATAAACACGGATTTCCACTTACTCCACTTTGGCGAAATAGAAATATTTAGAAATATTAATATGCTTGATATGAAGTGTGATTACATTCTGTTAAATTATTATTTTTTGCCCTCAGGAGCGTTTTGTTATCCAGGTGACAGACCTGCTAACAGTGTCCATGATGCTGGGCATCACAGCACAAGTCAAAGAAGCTGGCATCGCCTGGGACAAAGGAGAGAAGAAGAGTGAGTAGCTGCGTTGTTATATCATTTTTTTTTTCTTCTTCATATAATATATGTATAGGATTATTTAAAAATGCACTAAATATAATTTCTTCTATCTGACATTTTAACTAAAATCCTACTCGTGATACTTTTTTCGAGTGATTATGCTTGTTCTGATGTTTGTTTCCCTAAACCTCGTTTCTTTCAAAATATTCTTTAAGGGAAAATTACATATCATGTTTGTAATGAAACATGGAGTTACAGAGCTTTCTGTCGCTCAAACAAGTTTTACAAAATGAAACCAGTGCTCTAGAGTGGCCGGAGCTTTTCTGTACAAATACGATCCAGGTGAGAACGGGGCAAAATCAGGCGGGATTTGAACTTGTGATCTCTGGATGAAGGGGCGTTCTGTTTTCCACATACTGATTGATCGGTATATCTTTTCCCCAAACGACTCATCTATAAGGCCAGAAGTTTACGGACACCCGAGCAACACGCCCCATATGTGACTCTTCCTCCAAACTGTTGCCTCAAACACATGATTGTCTAGGATGCCTTTATACGCTGTGGCATTACAGTTTACCTTCACTGCACCTGAGACACCCAAAACCTCCCACCCCATTCACCTTCTCACCTCCTAGAATTAAATTACATAGTGACTGTTAACGTGTTTTGCTTCAAGACAAAGCAATAGAATGTTACTGATTATTACTGATGGTCTCAATTACTTGTAAAAGCTTTAATCGTAACTGCTCAAGTGTTGTTGTTATGTCTGTCTGTGTTCGTATCAGATCTGGAAGTGCTCAGATCTTTTCAGAACCAGATCACTGCCATCCAAAGGGACGCCGTGTGGTGGCTTCACACCGTGGTTCCTTCGATCAGCAAACTGGCACCTAAAGACTACATACACTGGTACGGGTAGAGTTTATATTCTAGTTATTCCTAAAGTTAAAAATAGAGTTGACTGGGTTAATAAGATCATCATCATCGTCGTTATCGGCTATATTGATGTTATCAGTGTTTAAAAAAAAATATATCCATATAGCACTTTTAATACAAGGGTAGGTCAAAAATGATCCGCACCCCTGGTTATATTAAAACTTCCCCAGTCACCACTGTGCAGATGTGAACGTGTTAAACAACTCGCAGGAAAGCATAAACAGGAGCGTCTGGAGATCTGTAAACAAAATTTGGACCGATACTGTAAGAAGATGAAAATTTCTTGAAGTCCTGATCCTGCTCCATCGGACTTTCACCTGTTTGGTCCCCTGAAAACAGGACGTGTGGCTCGCATGTTTTTTAAGAAGGGAAGAAGAAAGGAAAGCCTGTTGACAGATGGACAAATTGTATTGAAAAGCAAGATCGTGCCTGAAAATGATGGATTTGTGATGGAATGATGGAAAAGTTAATTAAAATAAATTTTCCAGCCAGAGTGCGGATAATTTTTGACTCACCCTTGTACATAACTCAGTATTAAACCAATTACGTTAAAAGAGTTTTAATCGTAAGTTAAGTAATAATATTTCATTGTGTCATTGTGATAATTAGGGTGTTTTGTATATTCTCTATGAGCTGTAAATAAAGATTTGGACTATTGTGTGTGTGTGTGTGTGTGTGTGTGTGTGTATGAATGCAATCCACAGCCTCCACAAAGTGCTGTTCACAGAGCAGCCTGAGACATATTACAAGTGGGATAACTGGCCTCCTGAAAGTGACAGAAAGTAAGACCTCATCATTCTCCAAGTCTGTTTATCGTATTTTTCCAGATTTATGATTTCTAATTCGAATTCTCTAACTCTCATTGTCACTCAGTTTTTTCCTGAGGCTGTGTTCAGAGGTTCCCTTGCTGGAAGACACACTGATGCGCATCCTGGTGATCGGTCTGTCCCGGGACCTGCCCTTGGGCCCGGCCGATGCCATGGAGCTGGCGGATCACCTGGTGAAGAGAGCCGCCGGAGTGCAGTCAGACGGTAGCGCTTTATTCCTCCCTTTATTTTTATTTATTTAAATCTCTCATAAATAAAAATAAATTGAGCACCTTTTAAAAAATATATATATATATATATATTTTTTTATAGATTTGGCTGTGTTGCATGTGGAGAGGATTCAGCTGATCGATGCTGTCCTGAACCTGTGTACGTACCATCACCCCGAGAACATCCAGCTCCCTGCAGGGTAACTCTCTTTATTTTTTAAACAATGTATTATTATTATATATTTTTTAATAATAACCAAAATCCAGGCATGTTCATGTACCCGGTATGCGATCTCCAAAAAGCTTGTTTAATGGGTAGAAAACAAAGAATACAATACTGTGAAAAAGTATTTGCCCCTGTCCTGGTTTTTTTTTTTTTTTTTTTTTTTTTTGTTACGAAACTTAGATAACTCAAACAAATAGAAAAATCAGTTTTTAAATGATCATTTAATTTATTAAGGAAAACAAAGCAGTCCTAACCTGCCTGGCCCCATGTGACCTAATACCTGGTTGTGTCACCCTTGGCAGATACAACTGCAGTCAAGCGTTTGTGATAACTGGCAGTGTGTCGTTCACATCACTGTGGAGGAATTTTGAGACCCGCTCATCTTTGCAGAATTGTTTTCATTTAACCCGTTTAAAGTCATGCCACAACATCTCAATCGGATTTAAGTCCGTTTTTGATGGACAAATTTTGTTGTAGAGCACAGAATTCATGATTCTATCAGTCGTCCAGGCAAGTTGTCCAGGTCCCGAAGCCGAAGCAGCCCCAGACCATCATGCTACCACCACCATGTCTCACTGTTGCTATGAAACACTTTGTTATAGTTTATATGTAGATGTAACGGGACACAGACCTTCCACAAAGTTCAACTTTTGTCTGGTAGTAATCGGTTGTGGGAAGTGAAATTTTTAATGGTTTAGCAAACGGGGGCAATTACTTTCTCACATAGAGCCAGGTACAGCTTTTTTCCCGTAATAAATGAAATCATTAGTCAAAAACTGTATTTTGTGTTTACTCAAGTCATATTTGAGTAATATGAAATCATTTAAGTGAGACAAATATGCAAAAAAAAATTCAAAAATATGCCAAAGGAGTAAGTTGTTTAGAGGTAAAAAAAATTAAATAAATAAATTTAAAAAATCACAGCCGTGGTGTGGTGCAGAAATTGAAATAATGCGCTTTTATTTGTTTTACATTCTACATGGCGTTTAACTTGTTTGTTTTTTCCGAGCTCTGAAACATGGTCCACAGATCCCCTTTGGCGCGAAGCCCCGTACACATGTGTTGCGTTTGATGTCAGACTGTTTATCTGTTTTGTCCCTGACAAATAAGCGAACATAATGAGTCGGCGTAGCTGCGTGTGTTTTAAGCTTGACTCACCAGTTTTGCATAATTTCGGCTTTGTTTTCTCTACATCATTCAGCTTTCTTCGCAGATGTTTCGCAAATAGCAGAGCTCATGTGGAACTGATACTGTACTTACGGCTTATTAAGTCAGACAGACGGAGGACTCCGGATTAGACGAGAGAAGGGGAAAAATGATCAAACGTGCACTTATTATTCAGGATTACTGTCACGTGGATTTTGGTTTATGATCATGATTAAAGTAAAGCAGGAGATTTCTATTTATTTATTTATTTACTTATTTAAGCTAGAAGATAAAAAATAAGAAAGCTCTCACAGTCATGCAATACAAGTACATTAGAGTGAAATGACTTCAGTTTATGACGTGACTTCCTGTGGCAGCTTGTTGCAGTGCTGGGGCTTGAACTCATCTCCATCATGGTTTGTTTATGTTGATTGATCTGGTTGATTTGTTTTAAAATGTTCCAGGTACCAGCCTCCGAATCTGGCCATATCAACACTCTACTGGAAAGCCTGGCTCCTGCTGCTCGTCGTGGCGTCCTTCAACCCGCAGAAAATCGGTGAGGAATACAGAGTTGCTCTTCAGCGCTCCGGCTTTATAATAATGTTGAAAATCGGCTTCACAGATGTAGATCATTCATCAATTCACAGGAATCGCTCAGTTTTTAGTGTTGATTTTATCAGGTATTTTAGTCTTAGTCTTAATTCCAGGATAAATGTCCCTGTTCGTTTTTATCAAATTTAGTCAATCTTATCCTATATTTATTTTAGTCTAGTTTTACCCTTTTTTAAATATGAATTTACTCACTTGGACTGTTGTAGGGATAGCTCCTATGGGTCACAATCATTTGCTAGCTTATTAGCTTAACGGGTTAACTATAAAATAAAATAAATCACATGTTATAAAAAATAATTTCCGCAAAGAGGCTGTAAAACTGGGTGATTTATTTTTATTTTTTTGTTATGGTATGCCTTGATGTGTCAATTGTGTGCCCACACTGTTTCCCCTCCGATATTAAATTCAAATTCAAATTTTATTTGTCACATACACAGTCATACACAGTACGATATGCAGTGAAATGCTTATACGACCG
>JAOVVB010000030.1:12708176-12724561 GCA_028570985.1 Heterobranchus longifilis | reverse complement strand
AGCCTGTGCCCTGTACGATTTTTATATCACTTGTAGGTCTAATCAGTACTGGTACTATTAGTTTATTGTTAGGCAAATAAAATTTTAATCATAGTTATAAAAAAACAAAACAAAAACATATATATAGGGAAGGCATAAAGTTAATTAATCTGTGGTATCAGTCTCTCTTTATAATACGTGCTGCTGTATTCTGTACAGAGGCAGCAGAAGCAGAGACAGCTCCTAGGACGGCTACAGGATCTGCTCTTAGGGCCCAAGGCAGATGAGCATACGACCTGCGAGGTGCTGGACTACTTCCTGCGCCGACTCAGCTCCTCTCAGGTGGCATCCAGAGTGCTCGCCATGAAGGTAAGTGTGTGGAACAGCCGAAACATTACCGGGCATTTACAGTCAATTCTAAAACTATATATGAAAATTGGATAATAGTTAAAATGTGGTTCTTTAAAAAAAAAAAAACACTGGTTTAAAGATGTTTAGTTGTCTATGAAGAATAACAGCAGTAGTACTTGTCATCGCAGGGTGTGTGTTTTTGTCAATTGCTTATAAAAAAAAGACTTTCTCTTTCCTGTTTAAATAAAGGGTGCCAATAGTTATGGTGCTCTTTGTATATCGCTTTGAAACCGTCGCAACATTTTTAGCGAGTATTAAAATATTGCATGTTCTCATAAACACAGTAAATATAGCTAAATGAACGAGAACCTGCTGATAAATATTGGCGCCCCCATACCATTCTTACAGATTTGATCAACATTATACTGTAATGAAAGCCAAAAAAAAACAACAACAACAACATGCATTTACAGATTTATACTCATGATTCGCTGAAGTATTGCATCAGTGCTGATGTCTGTGCCGGCAGGGTCTGTCATTGGTGCTGTCTGAGGGAGGGATCAAGGACGGAGAGGAACGGGACCACATGATGGAGGACGACTCCAGGGACGCAGAGCTGCTTCCTTCGTACCAGTGGCTCCTTCAGGACCTGCCCAGACTGCCTCTGTTCGACAGCGTCAGGGGTATGACGGCCAACGCCCTGCAGCAGGTCAGTCGGTTATCGTTACCATATTGGCGTGTGTATGTATATATACGATTTGCTGAAGTAGACCAGATTAGGCTTAAGCTAAGCTAAATCTATCGCGTGCAGTACTCCGGTCAGCATTTCTGTCGAAATTGCTGACGTACATGTCTCTTTTCCGAAGGCCATTCACATGGAGACCGATCCCCAGGCCATAAGTGCCTATCTGATTTACCTATCCCAGCATGCACCAGTAGGAGATCAGGGCCTGCACAATGATCTAGCACTGGTAGGATTATTATTATTATTTTTTACATTTATTTAATTTTTCCACATGGAATTTATGCACGTTGTATTTGTCTACTATACTGTTTGTCTGTTTGTGCGTGTGTGTGTGTGTGTGTGTGTCAGGACGTAGCCCGGCTGATTGTAGAGCGCTCCACCATCATGAACAGTCTGTTCTCAAAACACTCGTGCAGACCGGAGTCGGACGCCACCCTCACTGCCCTCCTAGCCATCTTCTCCACCTACATCTATCGGATGAGGAAGACCAAAGAAGGAGAGGATCTCTATAGCTGGGTCGGCACATTAAAGCTTAATATAGTCAAGTACTCGTTTGTAAACTGCACTTAAGTCTTTTTTTAATAACGGTAATGATTAATTCCTTCCATGTTTGATTTAACAGTCGGAGTCTCAGGATCAGGTGTTTCTACGCTGGACGACAGGAGAAACGGCTACCATGCACATTCTGGTGGTCCATGCCATGGTCATCCTGCTCACACTAGGACCACCCAAAGGTACACTGTCTCTCCCCCGGCTCATTTCCATTCGAAAACTGGTCAGTTGGTTTGATTTGGCATTTTTATGTTTTTGCCAACACGACTTGAACGACACAGTTTATGCACATCCTGTTTAGCTAAAGCAGTTGTTATTCAATTTTTTTCTCCCTATACATAATGCAGAGTTTAGATTTGAGGTAAGAATTGTTTTTACACATTGGTATAAATGTATAAGACCATGCATAAATACAAAAGGGGAATTTTCACTCTATAATCTCAAGAAATTTACACCTTGCTATAATTTTGAGTGGGACAGGTTGTATCTCAGTGATTTCGAGTTATTTTTTCGAGGCTATGTTTCAGGACACAATCGACAATAAAATACTTGGCAAAAAGTCTAGTTTCGACCTTAACTCTGTCAGTCAACTGCATATTAGAATGGTAAAATTGTAAAAAAACATGTTAAAAAGGAATGAAAGATAATTTTTAGTAGAGATGGGGGGTCTATTCAATAATGTATTAGTTATTACAGTTTTTTATTTTTTTATTTTTTATATTTATATATTTATATACAGTACATGTTTGCATTTGAGCTGCTAAAATGTTGTCATTCCACTATAATCCTCCAGGTGGTGCACTCTAAACTATTCACGTAGCAAAGCATTCTGAGCAAATTATTTGTTTAGACCAAAAAAAACCCTGAATTGATGATATAGTAAAACCTTGGCATATGAATGCCCTCCCTTACGAATTTTCACCTTAAAAAGAAAAATTTTGCAAGAAATTAGCATTGGCTCACAAAGCATTTTCGGCATACAAATGAATAAACCGAACCGAACGCCGACTAAGTTGCGCCTACGCCCGGGAGCTGCTCAAAACTTGTTTGCGTTGGTGGAAGCAAAACGTATTTGGCAAAATCCACGTTTTTTCTTCTTTCCTTTTTTCAGTCAGTGAAAGCTTCACTTCACAAGTTTTAAAAGAGTTGACCCTCGATACTAATGTTTCCTTCACCATCATATTTCACTCATTTATTATTGTTTTTTTGTTAATATTTGTCATGTTTTTGATGTCTAGAATGGATTATCGCCATTTACATTATTCCTTATGGGAAAATGTGTATCGCGATACAAGTTTTTGCCTTAAGAACTCGCTCACATTCATGAAATCTGCTCGAAATCTTTACACGATGCTTCTGCATCAAGTGTATGCCAGGTACACCATTTAGAGCATTTATTATATGTGCGCAAGTTAGCGGTGGTCGTTTCTGGTGTTCTGTGTTACTCTCTGGTAAGTTTTTTATGGTGTATTACAAACACTGGTTAAATTACCCTTGTTGGAGTTTATATTAGGTTTCCCTGCATTGCCTGGCATTTCAGTGTGTACTTCTACTTCGTTAACAGTTGAAAGCGAGTTCGTCACTCTGCTTGAAATCTGGTTCCCCGATAAAAAACCCCTTCCCACCGCCTTCCTGGTCGACACCTCAGAGGAAGCTCTTCTCCTGCCCGACTGGCTGAAGCTGAGGATGATCCGCTCAGAGGTGTCCCGATTGGTGGATGCAGGTAAGCACTTGGTTCAGGCAGAGCAGATTAAGATCTCAGGTGTAACTTTTCTTGAGGGTTAATTTTTCCCTCTGCTCGTAGCGCTGCAGGATTTGGAACCTCAGCAGCTGCTGCTGTTCGTGCAGTCCTTCGGGATTCCCGTCTCCAGCATGAGCAAACTGCTGCAGTACCTGGACCAAGCCGTCTCCCATGACCCGCAGACGCTGGAGCAGAACATCATGGACAAGAGTGAGGACCAACCTATGCATTTCACCTATCTAGTGCTGTATGGTGTATAAAGTGATTTTTACTTAGTGCTAAGGAAGCAAATAGAGGACAAATCAATACAAATGAAATGGAATAAAGCAGTCAGGTTCATGAATATTTCAATAAACATTTCTACTTCTAAGTTCATCTTTAGTTCAGACCTGCTTGTCTGGCAGGGACAGATGTTTAAACACTCCTGCCAATAGAATAGCCGAGTAGCCAAATGTTTAATTACTTTTGGTCCCTTTTTAAAGGAGGAGACCTTTAAATATAAATATAAAGTATTAAAATTTTGTAAGTGCTGTAATTCTGATAACATTTATTTGTTTTGGATCGAAATATTCCCAAATTAAAGCTGAAAGTCTGCACCATTTTGAACTTCAAAAAAGAAAAAAAAACAATAACTTTATTTAATATAAAGGGCAATGGGAAGTGCACTAAAACTAAATACAGCAAGTCTCCAACTTACAAACATTTGAGTTACGAATTTCCACAGATACTTGCGGACGGCGGTTCTATGAACAAATTACAGAAGTAGCTCATGCGCATCGTACAGAAAGTAGACACTGCAGTGCAGCAGATCAAGTCCATGTAGGCTTTTATTTTCATTCCAACAGTTCAGTACACAGTAAAACGACATACAACATAAATTAGCAACATAAGTTAACAAAACTAATTAGCTGACCAGCTAAGACATGACACATTTCAACGAGACCTATAGATACCAATATTTACAATTACATACAATATTTTCAGTGTGTATGTATGAAATGTCTAAAGTCCGATATACTGTATGTGTGTGTGTGTGTGTGTGTGGGGGGGGGGGAAATGAGTCGGCCTCACCGGTTTCAATGAAGTCCGGGAGCATGATGATAGAAAATGTCTCTCCTGTAAAGCTGTCCTGATGGTGAATAATCCTAATTTCTGAAAATCCTCAACGAGACAGAGTTCACAGTCCAATACAGTGGTAAACAGCTCTGAAACAAAACAACAGGATTCCCCTCATGATTTAAAGGCACAGTCTCACGAGAGTATAATGCGAAACCAAAACACCAAACCTGTGTTGTTTTTTTTTTTTTTTTTTTTCTGTTCGTTACATTGTATATTTGTGTCAAAAGTCTATAAGACTCTTATGAACAAATCCAACTTAGGAACGTGCTCCCGGAATGCAGCTCTGAAGTCGGGGACTTGCTGTAGTGGTAAAACATACTATACAGATCACCTGTTATTACTCATATGTGTGCGTGTTTGTCATTTCTCTACGCTCTGTGACAGACTACATGGCTCATCTGGTGGAGGTGCAGCACGAGAGAGGAGCGACCGGCGGACACATGTTTCACAGCTTACTCAGCGCATCACTTCCGCCGCGCAGAGGTCAGCTGTGGTTTCATTGACCTTTACCCACCTCTTCACCACTAAATGCTTGGCTTCGCCCGTACGGATCTGTGTAGCACTAAACACGAATGTCCCGGTTATTACTGCGTTGCAGACAGTGCAGAGGGGAGCAGGGTGAAAGTGACGGCGGAGACTTCGCACAGCTCGGTGAAGATGAGGGCCGTGAGTCAGTTGCCCGTGATCAGCGCTGAGGACGATCTCACTGTCGTCCTGCTGCAGGTCTTGTTAATGCTCTTGTTCATCTTGGATGGCACGGATAATGTTATTGGGACGTAGACAAAGTTCAGTCCGTACAGTTTTTATATTGATCTGTCACATACACAGGTATCATACTGTACGCAGTGGAATGTTTATGCGACTGTCCGTGACCTAAAATGGAAAGATGGGATAGAATAGAAAGATTTCATGGCAATAAAACTAAAATTGCACCAGAATACAATTAAACTAAAGATAAAATAAATTACAAATAAAAATTATAAATGTCAAATGAATGTACAAATTTGCAGATTGAGAAAAGTTACAATAAAATAGAAATATATAAAATATAAAGATTATGTTAAGTGATTAAGATTAAAGATTAAGTGTATTTTGTGTATTAAAGTGTATTTAAAAAAAAAGCTATAGTGTGTGTGTGTATGCTGAGTGAAACATGAATTTATTGAATAAAATCATGTGTGTGTGTGTGTGTCAGCAGTGTTCTTATCCATGTTAGTCGATCTCATCGGCGCCATCTTGCTGTATTTATGCTATGATGTCATATCGGACATCCCTAATGAGAATTCGACTCAAACTAGCTTATCAGCCTTGACTCGGGTCACGACTTGGACTTTAATCCTCACTGAACACTAGAGATTTGTTCCTTGACCAAACTTGGAAGCAGTTTATTGCAGTCCAACAAGTATCTGTTTGTGTTTGCGTTCATCTACAGCTGTTTCCTGTGAAGCTGGACCCACGCTGGCCCACGCCCCCGTCCCGGCCCCTGACTTTGGCCCTGCAGCAGGGTCTGGCTCAGGAAGTGTTGCGGGCGCGACAGAGAAAGGGTCAGCCGGGTGGCACTGCGGCGCGTGTCTTGCAAGCCTTAGCGACCCTGCTTGTGTCGGCCCACGCTGCACCGCTGGTCGTGGCCATGCAAAACAGCCATGCCATCTCGTGCCCTCTGCTGCGCCAGCTACACCTCTACCAGGTAAGATCAACCTTCAGACCGAATAGCGAATAATTACAGAAAGAGGTCATCATTGAACGTTCTACCGGACAAGGAGGAAGGCAGCGCGAGCAAACACAGCACGCAGTGTTTCGTATCACATCATCTTCTGGCAGTGGAGTGACAAAATAATTTGAAGATGAATTTTCATAAACAAAAGCAGCTATTTAAGTCATGGAAATTGTCCTGGAAATGTCCCAGGATTAAAAAAAAAACAAAAAAAAACTAAAGGGATTTCTTTGTGCTGATGATCTGCTTTCAAAATACACACACACAGCATTTCTGAGCGCTGTCATCATTGCATGACCTCAACTGTCCATCTCTGTCTCTCTGTCTCTCTGTCTGTCTCTCTGTAGACTGCGTCCCAGGATGTGGCCTTCAGTTCACTGTTTTTTAAGGTGATGATGCAGATGTTAACCTGGTTGGAGAGCTCCGCGCTGGAGACGGGCTCGCTTAGCAACTTGCTGAAGTCGCTGGTCGCGCAATATTCTCACAAGCACCGCATCACCGATGGTGAGCGGACCGCGGGGATTCCGTGGAAATATGAACAAGTGTCCGAAACGATGAGCATTTCGTCGCCGGTGCATGTTGTCGTATGGTTGATATAATACAGCACTAACATAAGCGTAATGAAGTTGTAGTAGTTGTTTGTTTTTGCTGATAAATTAGCGATCATGTTAAGTAATGTTGGCTCGAACAATGTTGTCGTCAGTACGTACAGGTTTCATGCACCTGGGAGAGACCCTGGCGTACAGGCGGGACTCGGAGGTGGCCGTGAGGGGCATCATCGCGTCGCTGAGAGCCGGGGAGAAATGCAACGCCGAGCCTGAGCTCATCAGGAAAGGTAACACTTTTTTTTTTTTTAGTAGACCTGTTTCACAAAATCTACTGTTTCTGAGTTAAACTTTTTTCTTCAGCCGAGAATGTCCACGAACCTGCTCGAGCAGCTTTCCTCAGAGACCTTGTTGTGGATTTTTTCGATAGCAGAGTTACTCAGTTTCTCCAAGAACGTCTATGTTCTGAGCTGTGGCTTTGTGTTTATTTCATTTTATGACTTTGGCCTCCGACTTCTAAATTCGAACCAGCACGAAGATTAAAACAGCCACACACACTCTCTCTGTCTCTCTCTCTCTCTCACACACACACACACACACAGGAGGAAAAAAAGGCCTCTTCAGACTTGTTTATGTCCAGGGAGAGCAGTGCCGGCCATGAGCGGCGTTGCATGAAAGCTATAAAGGTTGTGTTTTTTATTTTTTTTATTTAAATTTTTTTTTGGTAAGACTGAGGGGGCTGGAGTTTTACTCGAGAAAGCAATTACAGAGGATCTCTGGTTTAACCGTGTGGGATTGGCCTTGGGTTGTTTTTCTGAGCAGCCAGAGAGCATTTCGCAATAGTCCGAATAGAAACCGCATTGTGTTATATATGCTGTTTGCGTGTGTGTGTGTGTGTGTGTGTGTGTGTGTGTGTTTCTTGTAGTTCTTCAGGGATTAATAGAGGTGAAGTCACCGTACCTGGAAGAACTGCTGTCCTTACTTATGACTGTTGGCATGGAGACAGGAGCCCCCGGTAACACAGCTGGCCCTGTTGCCATGGTGATCTTGTTGCTGCTACACGAGACAGAGGAGAGAGGGGTGAAGCTGGAGGCAGAATCGAAAACGTAAGCAGGGTTCAAGCTCAAGACCCGTCCCTGTGGAGAAATCTCTTCTTAATCCCAAGCAATTAAATATAATTAAAAGCTTAAACCTAAAAAAAAAAAAAAAAAAGTCACATTTTGTCACCCTTTTTTTTTTTTTTTTTTTTTTTGGGTTAACCTCTTATAACTCAGGAATTTAGAACTTTATTATTAAGGGTATATTTTATTACAGTAGTTAAATAATAATGCACGCTTTTTATTTCACTGTTTATTTCAATGCTGTTCTTTTTCTACTCCCACATTCAAGAGTCACTGTGGGCAGCTTTAGGAAAGACTTTTAATAGTGTTTGTGTTTTGTGTGTGTGTGTGTTTGTGTGTGTGTGTGTGTGTATACACGGGCCAGCAGCTCTGAGGGGAAGAGAACCAGCTCCAGCTCAGGGCTGTTGGTTGATTGGCTGGAGCTGCTCGACCCGGAGATGAACTCTGTGTGCTCGGACCTCCAGCAGAAATTACTCTTCTCTCTGAACAAGGTTAATGTCTCTGTCCGTCTGTAAATATAGAGTCACATTTCATCATCTGAATATTTAAACAACCTGTGTGTATGTGTGTGTGTGTGTGTGTGTGTGTTTGGACAGGGTAAAGGCTCTGGAGTGTGTGCCGTCCCTTCCTACAGGCCGTACCTGCTGGCTCTGCTCACTCACCAGTCCAACTGGAGCACTCTGCACCAGTGCATCACCACACTCCTGAACAAGCCCAAAGAACACAGGTGAGAATATACACTCCGCAAGCTGCACACACACACACACACACACACACACACACACGCATGCTTCATACGAACCAGTGACTCATTTAACTGGTTTATATCCTCCAGTGTGGATCCGTCCTCGGCTTTGGACTTCCTGTGGGCGTGCAGTCACATCCCTCGCATCTGGCAGGGCAGAGACCAGAAAACTCCGCAGGTGAGACACAGAAAATGAAAACCACAGTTGTGGAGCCCTCTGCTGACTGTTCGTGCAGTTGCAAGTTTAATTAACCAGAAGAATGGTTTAAGGCGTGCAAGGACGGATTTAATTTCCCCCCTTCTCTGTCACTCTTTAACAACAAGCTCCTTGGGAACAGAACACAGTTATAGAGGAGGAACTACCCTAGACACATCATCTTTTTATATTCATTTATTTCAGACTAGCGTTAGTACCGTTGACGGTTAAAGAGTTTGTAGAAATAGTTAAAAGGTTAAAGCTCAAAATAATCTAATCAGCTGTAATGTAATCAGTAACATTATTATTATTATTATTATTATTATTTCAGGTTGAAGCCCACGTACATGTCTGTGTGTCTTTCTGTACGGCAGAACTCTCTGTCTAACTTATTAATACAAAGAAATCCCATTGTGTAAGGTTGAGTATCTTACGCCTTGTTTACACTAAGTTGTCCTTCTTTGGTGCTCAGACAAATACACTCCCTGTTCGGTAATCGGAGAGAGAATCACAGATGAGAAATGGAAAAAGTAGATCAAAGGATAAAGATGAAGGTTTGTCTTAAAACGACTCCAGCGTGTTAAAATTGACTTATACCACTTTAAATTCTGTCCATAAGATTAAGTGCATGATGCTGTGACAAAATCTGGCTGGACGGACAGACAGACAGAGACATGCAGACAAATTTTTCTGAGACTGGTTTCGAGTCCTCCAACGTACGAAATGTAAAGATATCATTGAAGGAGCAAGTTCTGACCAATGTACAGACTAAACCTTTTTTATAAATAGATAGTCTGGTCACAGTACAACTCGCAGAAACATTCATGTATTTTATGTATTTGTCATTTTATACAACTAAATTATTTTCAAATGAATAATTATTTGAATACTTTAATCATTCAGCCATTAAAGTCACTGTGCATTTATTGTGATTTTCTGAGGTAAAATATAAACAGAGTTTTTTAAAAAATACAATAATAATGTAAATTAAATAAAAGCATGCTAGCGACCCCTTGCGGTTGATAGTACATAAACAGAACATACACAAACCATTCATAAAAGAAAAATGATGCTGATATTCATATAATGAAGTTATTTACTTAAACTATTTTCATGAAAGGTTTTATTTCATAGACAACAAATAAACTATTTCGTTTTGCTCAGGTTGTCCTCAGCAGACAAACAAATAATCAAAACAGATTATTCCCCCTATTATCAAAGTCTATTGTCTGCATTACGGTACCTGCGCTGTAGTAGCAGTGATTACGGTAAAGATGGCGCTTCGCTTATGTGTCCGGAAGTGAGTTTTGAAAGCGCGTCCGCATCCTAAACCGCTTCCGCTCTCCCTCTACACGCGCACTACGCAGGGGGCTGAGAGAATGACGTAACAGGCTCAGTGAGGGATCCTACGTGTCAGGAAGTGAGGGAGTGGTTTGGGATCGAGCCGGTGTCACAGCGACGCTCCACAGTTGGTTACGGAGGCGCCGGCGGAGAGCGCGCGAGAGAGAGAGAGCGAGCGAGCGAGTGTGTGTGTGTGTGTGTGTGTGTGTGTGAGAGCTGAGAGGGCTGGCGGCGGTTTAACGGGACTCCCTCCGGTATGGGCCTGGTCGCGCGCGTGCGGAAAGAATGGTTCATTGTCGGTATCGCGCTCGTGATCGCTTCGGCCAAGCTCGCGCCGTCGGTCGGGGTGAAAGGAGGTGAGTCTCATCATCATCATCATCATCATCATCATAAAGTGTTCAGAACTCAGTATTACTTCCTGTACTGAATGTGTCTGACTTTAAATTCAACTTTATTATAATAAGTATTAACTTTCATCTCACTTCCTTATTCCTCAGAGTCTGTGGAGACGCACTGAGTTTAAATGTAAAAGTTTGAAATGTTTCTCTCTCTCTCACCTGAACTCATTAATATTCATGAGCTGAATCAGGTTCGCACACCTGGACACGTCACTGACACGACACGCCCCTTCACCCTGACAGTAATGACGTCATCACCTACGACACCATGTGACGAGTCGTCTGTCTGTCTGTCTGTCTGTCTGTGTGTGTGTGTGTGTGTGTGCTGTTTCCTCTCACGCTTCTGTAATTAAACCTCGGTGTCAAGGAGATTCCGCCGTTTTGGAGGATTGGCTCCGCCCACTGTGCGAGACGATCTTCCGATCGCTCCAGCAAACGACGATGTCGCATGACGCTGTGCCTGGGTGGTGCCTCAGTGGTATGACGCTCCCCTCCGATGCGAAAGGCCCGGGTCCGACTGAAACGAATGGGATGGAAACCCACCAAGCGCTGGGAGAAGATGCGAACCTCATGCGCACAGACCCCGAGACGTGAATCCAGAACTCGGACCCTGCAACAAACCTCCTACAGACCGCCACGATCCCACTCACCAGTAGCTCACTAACTGCTACGATGGTTTTGGTTTTCCAGTTTTCAGGCATGGCCGAACTCTCGCTCTACTTCCAGCGTCCTGACACACAGTATGACTGCAGATCAAATCCCCGCTATCTGTTCTCACCCCGATGAGGATGGGTTCCCCGTTGAGTCCGGTTCCTCTCAGGGTTTCCTCTGATCGTTCCGATTCATACGGAGTTCCATAATTTTCTTTTGATTCTGTAGCGAGAACTGTATCGATTCTGGATCAGATGCAGCGCTTTAGAAGTGGCCGAGTGTTTGATATTATGACATTTAATTTTTTATTTAATGTATTCCTGCTTTATCTCATCTGTCCGATCTGCTCTCCTTCAGGTCCTCTTCGGCCCGAGATAACGATCACCTACATCGCTGTGTCTGCCATCTTCTTCAACAGTGGTCTGTCCTTAAAGACTGAGGTAGTGTGTGTGTGTGTGTGTGTGTGTGTGTGTGTGTGTGTTCACAGGGTGTGTACTTGTTGACTCTAAGGGTGGGCAGTATAAACCATTCACACTGTACACACTTTCATCACATCTTGTCCGAGTTTGTTATTTCACAGTTTATTGATCTATACGTCCTGTTTCCCCTCTCTGTCTCTGTCTCTATCTCTCCCTGTGTCTCTGTCTCTCTCTGTTTTTCTTTCTCTCTCTTTCTTGGTCTCTCTCTCTCTCTATCTGTCTTACTTCCTTTATTTGTCTCTCTCTTTTTTCATCTCTCTCTGTCTCTCTTTGTCCCTCTCCGTCGCTGTCTCCCTTTCTGACTCTCTCTCTCTCTCTCTATATATATATATATATATATCTGTCTCTATCTGACTCTCTCTATCTGTCTCTCTCTCTCTTGTCACTATCTGACTCTCTCTATCTGTCTCTCTCTCAGGAGTTGGCGAGTGCATTAATGCACGTGAAGTTGCATCTGTTTGTTCAGACGTTCACTCTGGTCTTTTTCCCCGTGGCCATCTGGGCTCTTCTCAAAGTCCTGGCACTCACTACCATAAATGAATGGCTTCTCAAAGGGTATGTGTACATACAAATACACACACACACACACACACACACACTCTCTCTTTCAGGTAGTAAATCTATGCTGCTCTTCTTTACTTCCACGTGGTAGTGATTTGCCCCCGCCCCCCCCTCCCACCGGTGTGAAAGGCCGCTCTGTCTGTAGGTCGCGCGGCTCCGTTCCACCGCGTCCTCCAGGGCTTCATGCGCTCAGGGTTCAGTTTGTCTCCATCTATGGACTCATTCAGGTGGAGGAGCGTAACGTTCACCAGAGCAGCTCCGTGTCTCTGAAGTGAGAGAATCTTATAGAGACCAGATGAGACCCGGAGCAGATAGGGTTTAGGCCCTTGCCTTGCTCAGTGGCTCAACACGTGCAGCTTGGCCGTGCTGGGGTTTGAACCCAGAGCCCTAACGGTTTGAGTCCCTGTTCACAGGTGTGTGTGGTTGGGAGTCAGATGAGACCTTGCGGTGTCTGGGTAATGACATCCAGGGCAGAAATGTTTAAGGGCTTTGTAGCAGAAGACGTCTGAGTTTCAACAAACATGCAGTTGTTGGTAAGAGCGATGTGGGGGGACGATCGAGTTTGCGATTATTTTGTGTTGCGATTCATGTATCGCCGCATTGACGGCAGAACAGTTTTTTTTTAAATATATATAATGTATTTTTATTTTTTTTGTATGGTTTGCGTTTGAGGTGCTTGCAGTTCGTCGTGTGTTCACACATACGCGTCCCGTGTGGGCGGAGCGAATTAATTGCTAAGCTTGTTTAGAATTGTAGTAAAAAAAAATGATATTGTACTGTGGGATAGTTATGAAATCGTGATACTTATAGAACCGCAATACAAATCGAATCAACACAGAGGTATCGCATTGATCTCAGGTAGTCCATGGTGATTGCCGTCCATAGTTAATATGTTAAACTTTATTTAAGGAGAATATATAATATATAAAATATTATAACATTTATAGAAGGAGTCTCTGGTGTCAGAGGTAAATCTGTGACTTTAGGGTTTACCCTTCGCAATAATGTGACATGAGCGTTTTGTTATACAGCGGCACCTCGGCATACGGACGCCCCGTTTCATGAATTTTCGCCTTAAGTACAAAAATTTTGCAAGAAATTCGCCTCGGCAAGCAGAGCATTTTCGGCATGACCCGGACGTACATGCAACTACGGTTCGGTTTGTTCAGCCGATCAAAACTTGTTTGCGTCAGTGGAAAGACAGTTTTTGTGGGTTTTTTTGCATTTTGTGTAAGATTTAGTGAAGACGTAGCACCAGGGGGTCCTGAGAATATTATCATGGACGGTAGCAAGAAGAAAATGGAGCCGCTTTCAGTTTGGTGCCAAGAGGAATCTTGAATTAAGGTTTATTGAGATTTAATGTCTATTTATTTCATATTTTACTTTACACGTCTTTTCTAAATGTTTTAATTGTTTTTCTATTCAAGAACATGATTATAGTGTTGGAAATTGGTAATATTGGTAGTATTTTTTGTGTGGCTGAAACGGATTGTCTGCATTTACATTATTATTTCCTATGGCACAATGCGTTTCACAATACAACATTTCACCTTAAGAACTCGCCTCCAGAACAAAATAAATTTGTATGCTGAGGTAAAACTGTATTTATTTTAAGATTGATAGAGCATATTTTTAAAGTTCATGGAACAGGACATACCGTAACCTGTGGGCCGACTTTCACGAAGCTATAAACGGATAAAACGTCGTACTTTAATAAAGCATTGAAAATAGGTGAGGTATAGTGGCGATAAAACATAACGTATGTACTTCACCAATGTGATCAAACCGTCAAACCGTACCGCTCTATTAGAGGAACCAGGAACCCTGTAGGACAGTTCAGGTGAATTAGAGGAACCTAAAGATTCCAGCGTGTTCAGGAACTGAGCTCATGTCCTCTCAGCTTGGTTTAAATGTACAGTATAATAAAGCGACATCGACTACATCGTGATTACATTTCTGCTTAAATCGAACACTTCCTGAATTTACATGTTTGATTGACAGCTCACATCACCAATGGAGGAGGGTGTAAGTCCCGCCCCCTGAGTCTAACTTTTAAAGAAAGTGTTATGGTGAAACAAAATTACAGACAAAGGAGATATATATATGTATGTGTGTGTATGTGTGTGTGTGTGTGTGTGTGTGTGTGTGCAGGTTACAGACGGTGGGCTGTATGCCTCCTCCTGTGTCGTCTGCCGTCATCCTCACCAAAGCCGTCGGAGGAAACGAGGTGCGAAAGAGCAGTAATGATTTCTTTATCTTTTTTTTTATTCATCTTTTATTTCATGCTTCTGAATTCTGTACTCTGATTGGTCGAAAAATAAGGAGCTACAGCTTTTCAGTACAGTAAATCACGGGTTTATATGTATTTATCTCGTATGTAGAACTACAAATGTTCCTCGAAGGTGCAATCATTTCTACGATGTATAAATATTATTATTATGGTAAGGAATGTTTGTTTTATAGTTTAGGGAAGGAGTCTCCAGTGTCAGTGCTTCGTAAAAGGAGGTTTTATACCTCTAGGTTTAGGAGAGAGAATAAAGACAGGCTGGAGAGGGAACGACTGTTTATAGCTGCTGTAACATAAGTGAGAAGAGATTTAGATAGAATCATAGACGCTCCACACTATTAAAGGTGGATAAAATAAGTGGATGTAATATAAAATGTTGTATTGTTGTTTAATAAACAAGCGTTTGCAGTGAAAACACTCAAAGTTGTTTGTTATGTTGCTGTTGTTTTCGCAGGCCGCCGCCATTTTCAACTCGGCGTTCGGAAGCTTTCTGGTAAGAGTTCACCGTCTGAGTCTGTAGGCGTGGCTGATTAAATCCAGCTCAAGTTTAAGAGACGAAATAAGAGAACAGGATGCTTCCGTTCTATCTATATATATATAATGATCATGTGATCTGCAGGGGATCGTCGTCACGCCGCTGCTGCTGCTGCTGTTCGTGAGTAAAGCTGACGCTTATGGCTTTAAATAAACATATATATATTATTATTATTATTATTTTATTGTTTAAATATTTTGTCTTGATTTATTTAGAATTTCTTTTATGAGTACTTAAAAAAAGAACAGTTTGTTTTTAGATATATTCTTATGCGTTACAGGTCTCTATGAGAATAAATATTATTAATAATAATACTAATAATAATAATGTTACTTTAAAGTAATACAAATTAGAAACATTATAATGTTATAGATTTGTTATTGTTATTATTATTATATTTTCGTTTAAGAATTAATTTGCATTATTATTTTCTTTCATTGGAAATAGTTAGCGTTCCATGACATCATGGTCTTTTGTTTGTTTTTTGGGCGGAGCTTCTTAAAATCTGCTACTCGTTACAAATATGTCATTTAGTACAAGGCAAACTAAACCCCTAATCAGTCAAACACAGTGTGTGTATGTGTGTGTGTGTGTGTGTCTAAGTCTAATAATATCCTGGATATACATTCTTAAGACTGTTAGACTTAACACTTCCAACGTCAATATTAGTCGCTTGAGAAGTTTGTGAAACGTCGTCACTGCAAGAAAAAAAAAAAAAAAGAACATCATGTGAAGTGAGAAGATCCTGATCCGAGTCGGCTGCACGCGGTATAACGGCCACGTTAGTTTTAATTAGATACTGTCGATCTCAAAACAGAGAATTCATAAGTTCAACTTGAGAAAAACTTTAACAGCAATAAATTAAACGATTAGATCCCATTGGGTGTAAAAAGGTCATCGGTTCTGAAAAGGTTCTGAATGGTATTAATAAATACTCGTTTGCGCTTAAACGCTAAACGGACACTTAGAACTTAGTTAAATTCTCCCTCCACTTCACATCGAGACTAAACCATGTGGTTCAAATTTCAGGAAGATTTAAAACTTGTTTTGAGTTTTGCAGAAATCAATAATAAAAACAAACCCTGGGTCACGTTGCCCCCCATCACAGTTGGGTCATTTGAGAGATAATTATTAATGGACCTCGGACCTGCTCCGCTCGATAAAAGCGTTATAATTTCAATCCAAACATGTTTTGTATTTGATGTGTACATTAGAGCTTTTTATGTACTGATAAACTGGAAAATCATCTATATATATACAGTGGTGTGAAAAACTATTTGCCCCCTTCCTGATTTCTTATTCTTTTGCATGTTTGTCACACTTAA
>JAOVVB010000030.1:12672996-12689839 GCA_028570985.1 Heterobranchus longifilis | reverse complement strand
CAATAATAATAATAATAACAAAAAAATCCATGAATCGTCATGCCATTCCTCAGTACTGAACGTTCCATCTCAGCAAGCGTTATTAAATTCCAGCTGTTAACACTAGCATGGACAGCGCGGAGAGAACATTCGGCATCCGGCCAGGTGTGGAGAGATGTCTCGCCCTCGTTGCTGTTTGTGGCCCGGTGACTTTAGTTTGTTCTGACCAGCTGTACTCTGATCAAAGCCCAAAGCAGTTAGCGCTGAGGCCGTTGACAGCTCGGCGTATTCTCCCAGCTCTGATCTGATCAGCCGGCCGCGCTCTGCAGAGGTGTCTGTGAGGTAATACATTTTCAGTGGATTAATTGACACACCTGTGTTTGGTTCCCCAACAAGCAATCACAGCGCACTCATCGCCTGTCCATCAACACCCGCCGCGCAGCTGTGTCGAACGGATTGCCATTCCAAATCCTTCGAATAACAGCTTGATGTTCACTCGGATATCTGAGCAGGCTTCCTGTTTTTACAAGCCACTTGATTGTTTTCGAGATCTTATTAACAGACATGAGTTAATTTTGAAATGCTAAGCTCGGCTAAAGTTTTTAGGTGTGAACTTAGTTAAGCTTGTAGATCAACTATGGAAAATAAATGAAAATCTTATTGATTAACAATTTTGTAAGAAATCAAAAAAATTTTAAAAATGAATGCTTAAGATTCAAAACTAAAAAACTGAAATTAGCAAAGACGTGGTGGTGGTTAGCATTGTCGCCTTGCACCTCCAGGGTCTGGGTTCAATTCCCGCCTTGGCTCTGTGTGCATGGAGTTTGCATGTCCTCCTCCCACAGTCAAAAGCCATGCTGACTGGTGTTCACAAACTTTCAGACGATAACTTTTTTTTTGGAACTCATTGCCAATAAACACAATTATTTTCTAGGCACATCTGGTTTATTAGTAGGGAAATAATAATTATTAATTATCTAACTGATAATAATGTAGCTGGAAGGCTGACATTAGGCATAAAACCAAATGACATTTACAGAAGACTTCAAGCACAGGATGATGACGTGACTCTTAGCCGCAGTAAAACATTTGAACGGTGCAAACATTTTTAAGATCCCGGCTGCAGTTATTCTGCACAATCAAAAGTCCTGCTTTGACTTGAACGCCCTTCGTACGATGAGAAGCTGTATAATATCACTTATCTCTAATGCACGGTCTTGGTACTGTCTCATACTACACTATTTAAGGAGGTACAATAAACCAGGCCCACTTTAACTTGACAATAAAGCAGCGTAGATTTCAGTTTTCATTCTTTTCATTTTTCGCTTTAGTATTTGGGAATTTCAGCTGCTTTTTGTCTTGCTTTATGAAATAGATGAAAAGGTACATTTTGCATTTAACTTGAAATTCTGTCATTTTTTTTTTTTCTTAGAGAATCATTGACCTGAAATCCTGTTATATGGGAAAAGATGTGAAATCGAAGTCGAGTACGTAAAAGAATGTGCTCACGTTACGTTACTCACCCTGTTTGATTTTGAATAAGGGTGTTGAAATTCCTTCGCATGTCTGCGAAAATGTTTTCTTCTGGAGCACAAGTATCATCCGTGTCCTCGGCTCAGCCTCGCGTTTGATAAGGTGATCTTACGTTTCATCTAGACTCGGATGTGATTAGGATCGCCTGCTCGGACGGCTCCTGGATCGAAGCAGTCGGTTTCCGTTTAGCGACAGGATTCCCAGACACTCTGACGAAACTTGCTTTTCACACAGAGCCGGTTTTGTAAATTTAATTTTTTTTCGAGTCACATCCGATTATAGAAACTCATCAACACCTTCCCCGAGGGCCAGTCTCCCCTTTTTTCCAGTTGCGTAGAGGAGCAAATGAGTGCGATGCAAACAGCCATATGCCGTAAATGGGCTAGTAAATGAATGTCAATTATGTGGGCCAATTAGGATGATGTGTTTACTGTGTAAACAGAAGCTGTTTGTGCTTCTCCAGAAGATTTTATCTAAAGCTCTGGGTCCTTACTGAAAGCTTCTCAGCTGCCAAGCCCTACTCTTTTCTTTCTGATTCGAAATATATGTGAGAAAATGCAATATGAAGAACCAGAGCATATTGTTTTTTCATTGTTAATAAATAAAAAAAATTTTTTTGCAAAAGTTTATACCTTTTTTCCTTCTGTATAATCCTTATTTTGCTCAACGATTCAGTGCTTAACAAGTTCCCAGATTCCTCTCGGGGGGAAAAAAAAAAGTTTGGATTCACATTTTTTTTTTATCCGTCTAAGAGTTCACATAGCACAATCTAGGCTTTCCCCCTCTTTTGTCTGGTTTGTCACATTAACAGACGCCCCAGAAGCTGCCTAGTGCCTGAACTTGTCTGTAAAAGACTAGATAATAAAAACAAGCCCTCTCCAAATGGAGTATTGCCGGGCCTCTCTATTACACATGAAGGAATTAGGTGTCATGATGAACCACTGATGAAGAGTGATGTTCTCAGAATCTGGCCTTAAATGAAGCATAGACTGAACTCCCGTCTCAATGACTGGAGTTTTTTTTTTTTTTTCCTTTTAACCGAGCCCTGCTCAAGGTGGATTAGTGGTCACAGGTGAGTCACATGACCGGGTGGGAAGGTGGGGCACCTATGAAAAGTAGTTAACATCCAACTCAGGTGGTGTTTCTTTAGCCTGGATGAGAGCACAGATCATCGCTCCGTCCGTCCGACTGGAAGCCCCCTTTGGATCTCATGATGATTGTTTTTCTTTCTTGCGTGTGAGATTTGTCCTCCAGGACGACCAGCATTTCTAAACTCATTATCACAACATCCTAAACACACTTATCTACACACCCACCTGGCTCTTCTGGCTGTCCAGGAGTTCACTGGATCTCCACTAGTGGTCCATGATGTTCAGCTCTGGGCAGCTCCTCTCTTCTCTGAGCCCTGGTGTTCTGCACTCTCCGGCGACTCAGTTCTTCCCTGCGTTCCCCAGCAGGCTGGGCCATCCTCAGCTCCTAATCCCCGCTCCGCTGCTTAGCTACGAGCTTCTGCGCACCTACCTACAGCCTGAACCTTGTAAACAGGCTCTGCTCCTGGCCTCGCAGGCATCTTCCTTGGTCCGGCTTTCCACTGACACTGGTAAGAGTCATTATAATGCTGTCTCTGGAATTGAATTTAAATTTTGTTTATTAAGACTGTATTAATGTACCACATTCCAAAATATTATTGCAATGATACGTCTTTTAATTATCACAACCAAACATACACACACACACACACATCCTTCTGTATTGTTTTCTTTAGGCCAGTGAAGCAGCAAAAATAGATTGTCTTGTGCTGTTTATTTAGGCAATATATTTTTAATAATGTACAAGTAATTCACAGTATGAGAGGTAATTTGAGGATGATGGCCTATTCTCTGATAATAGCCATCCTTGGCATTTAATGGGACTTGAATGTTTACAAAGGATCAGCTAACAGCTTGTAACTAACAATCAATTACGCGGCTCCGCCAGAGAGAGCTTAATGAATGCAGCGCTAATTAGCCAATCCAGAGCTGTTAGTTCCCCCCGTCAGCCGCTGGCATCCTCCTAATTGGCCACATGCTTCCAGATGAGCCACGGCCTGCCAAGCAGCGGCGCGCTCGTGCCAACTACAGCAGCTGGCAGCTGGAAGAGCTGGAGAAGGCCTTCAAGAGCACGCACTACCCTGATGTGTTCATGCGCGAGGCCCTGGCGCTCCGACTGGACTTAATCGAGGCTAGAGTTCAGGTACAACCTCCTCAGTATGGCTTTATGTTACTGATGAAACTGCATGTTGGTTGTTCTCCGTATCAGTCATGGAGACGAGCTACTGTATGACTGATGCATCGTTTACATTTTTTTTTTTTTTTCATTTATTTTATATTATCTTGTCGGGCAAATCAAGTGCTTGGTAATTAGCTAATAAGTTTGAAAAGTTAAAGTTAAAGGAAAAAAAGGAAAAGTTAAAGATTCAGTCCAGTGACTTATTAGGACTGAAGATGGGAATTATTTTTAATAGTCTTCTGTCTATACTTGAGATGGAACGATATGAGGGAAAAAAAAGTGTAAGAGATCAGAAAAAACATGTCAGATGTCAGGACTGATTAGATTTGGAAAAGTAATTTATTTATAAATTATTTAAGATTTTTTAAAATTAAATTATATTTATTTATAATTTATAATTAATTTTTTTTTGTTATTTATTTATTAATTTATTTTTTATTTTATTACATTATTTTATTTTTATTTAATTATGTTTTAATACTTATTATCAACTGTTATATATTTATTTATTTGTTTATTTATTTATTTGTTTGTTTGTTTGTTTGTTTATTCATCTTCCGGAACTGTTAAGTGCTTGTTTAGACGAATACAGTCTGACCATCACTACCTACTGACACTCAATAATTCATTATTTATTTATTTATTTATTTTTGTTTATACACGTGTGAATGAAGTTGAATCAATAATATTCTGAAATGCTGATGGTTCTGCCCGGTACAGGTGTGGTTCCAGAACCGCAGGGCGAAGATGCGCCGTCAGATGAAGCTTCAAGGCCAGAGCGGAGACCTGTGTGCTCAGAAAGACACCGAGTCTAGACAGCCAACGCCGCCCAGGAGGATCGCAGACTCGGACGTCGACATGGTCCCGTGCTGGGACAGCAAACAGGAGAAGGGCGTTGGACACAGACTGCCCCTGGGGGCCAGAGAGATGGGAGAGACCAGTCCCGAGGAGTTCCGCTTCTGCAGCATCGCCAAACTGAGGGCCAAAGCCAGGGATTACGAGGCTGAGATCCACAGCACCGCAGCCAAGGGGGAGAGGAAGTGGTGCTTAAAAGCTCACGTGTCTGAAAGTGACTGACAAAAGCGTGGGTTCTGAACTCCGGTGCGGTAGACGTGGGGATATCTGAATTCCTGTGGGTTTATTTATTGTCTACTCATTCTTACACAAGTTGGAGATGATGTTTTAGGTATTTCCTTGAATAGGTTTCACGGCTCTTGTCAAACTCTATAATCGTTAAAGTATTAATTGATACTAAACTGTTTCTGTTATGTTATAATAATAATTTTAGGTTGCTTTCCCAACAGCTGGTCATTTTAACTTCGGTAAACTCGAGGGCAAAGTATGCTCAGGTTGTGTTATTAAACATTATAGTAATATTAATCATGATCATGTCTCTCTTGGCTGAATAGGTGACAAAATATGATTTGTTTTTGGCAAAACATATAGAGCTAATAAAAACAACAAAAAAAAAGCCTCTTATCTGATAAGGAGACGAAGGACGATCTCGTCAATGGACGCGCCTTGACTGAGCTATCCAGTTTCACTGACTGCAGAGAGACACAGGATGTCTGCAAGCTGCCACAGGCTCGTCGCGAACACAATGGGGACGGGTGAAAAACGACTGCCCTTTCCTGACAGAGGTGCTCCGTGAAGATTACATTTGTAAACGTCATGCTTTTCTCCTCCTTCCCCTTTCATACCGTACATAGGTGTTGACTAGGAAAAAAGGTTAACGTCTTCGAAAAATAATTACAGGCACTTGTTTAGTTTAGGTGATTCTTAAAGCCGTTAATGATATACAGAAGATATATATTGTCTGCAGTTTACTTTATTTGTTTGTGCCATTCGTATGAACATGGTTAATGCACATAAATAAAAAAAAAGAAAAGGTTTTGTCTGTACATTGGTCAGAACTCACTCCTTCAAGGATATCTTTGCATTTCCTGTGAGTCTGTCTGTCTGTATGTCTGTCCAGACCAGTTTTTGTCACGGCATCACGCAAAACTGTCTGGACAGAATTTACTGAAACTTTTGCAGTCCTTAGATCTCTGCCTGAAGTTTAACCTGCACAATAAGTGAAATTTAAGTGTTAAGTAAAAGTGATGTTATAAACAGTTGTGTTGGATTTAATAATCTACTAATAAGCCACTAATGCGCTACTGTCTCAATGTAAACAAACACCTGCGCCAATAGATATTAATTAGAAAAGATAAACTGAATAGTTTTACTGGGATTTGTTCAAATTTCACTTTGGCTGAAATAACAGGGCTGTTGTCCAGCACATCCCATGCTTGCTCATTCGAGTTGAGAGTTTGGAGGCTGAGGCAGGGTGTTCTAGTAGCTTTCTATCATGACCAGATCTGACTTTTTTGGTCGAGCTGTGTTTCTGTGGGATCCGATCAGACAGACTAGCCCATGATTCTGCCACCAGTTTATTGGCATATAATTATGGTATATATTGTGTTATTGTGTTAATGTTATGGCTGATCATGTCCTCTAAATGCACTTCCTCTTCTTCTTCTTCTTAACCACATCTTACTCTAAAAGTATGTCTGAACCATACATGTTAGTTTGCATGTTAGTTCCTGTTATCATTTCAATTCTAACATATCTAAAGATTTGTTCCACTCTGAAAAAATGAGAACTCACTAAGCAAGAACTAAACAGCTGTTTGTCCATAAGAAAACCACTTGATAGTGAGACTCATCTGCACATCTGCAAAAAGCTTCACTTTACTGTGGAGTATAAAGATTAGCCTTTGGAGTGATGGAGAAAGAATTGCCGAAGCGTAATTTATGCAAAGTAAAAATCATGTGACCACCATCTCGCAAACTGCTCTCCTACAGTGTGTGACCTCTGATTAAAAAATGTTCAGTGCCGCTTTACATCTCTTCTTATAACAAGCACTGGTCATGTGACTAAGTACGCCTTTCACAAGTTTGCATATGAAAAAGGCACTTTTTTTTTTGAGGGATTTCTCATGTTATACAAATGGTTTTGACTAAAGACTGACCAGCCCATGGTTCTGCCACCAGTTTATTGGCGTATAATTCAAGATTCAAAGAACTTTATTAATCCTAGAAGGAAATTGCTTAAAATGGTATATGGTATATATTGTGTTATTGTGTTAATGTGTTAATGTTCAGGCTGATCATGTCATCATAATTCTTAACCATATACTACTCTAAAAGTATGTCTCGACCATTCAAAAAAATAAAAAAAGAATAAAACAAACCTTTTTTTACAAACAAAATGTTTATAGGGTAAATAAACAAAGACTGGATCACATTTTCCAGAAGCACCACCCGCTCGCCATGTGTTTAATTCCTCCTACATTACAGTAATATCACGAAGCCTGCAATCTTTTTTGCACCTTTAACTTTTTATTCATTTATAGCTTTTATTGTGGAACGTCTTTGCATGTTAGATCCTGTTTTCATTTCAGTTATAACATATCTAAAGAATTGTTCCATCCCTTTGTGTCTTTGTTTTTAGTTAAACTTAAATAAAAAATGCCATGTTACCCAAGTAAGACAGAAAGACTGTAATGGGATGGAAAACTTAAAGGGGTGAAAGGGGTTTTACAAAACACTGACACTGGAGACTCCTTCCAAATATTATATCACTCAAACCTCAAAAACTCAACAAAAAAAAAAAAAAAAAAACTCATCTTGTCAGAAAGGTCCAATTATTGGGCTGCATCAAGCAGAGAAAAGAACTAAAGACAATTTAAACTACTGGAACTGGTTAGAAATGCTTCGACACATATCAAAACCTGGAGCCATAGTGCTGAACCGTCACCTTTCTGGAAGAAATGTTGTCAGAAAAAAATGAAGAAAAAAAACATCATGAAAGGAGAAGACTTAAACTCTCTGTGAACTTAAGTCGCTCTGGTTAAGAGCATTTGCCAAACGCCTAAAGGTAAATGTAAGTGCCATGGAAAAAAAGTCAACAGTAAAAACCAGAGCTGTGTTTAACAGTGAAAGTGAGAGTATTCTCACACACACACGATGTAATGAGAGCTCACATTGGGACTAAACAGCATCATAAGAAAACCACTCGTTAGTGAGACTCATCTGACAAAAAGCTCCACTTTGCTATAATGATTGGACTTTGAAAAGATGGATAAAGGTCATGTGGTCCGATGAGTCCAGATTAAGCCGGTTCCTGAGCGATGTTAGCGTCAGGGTAAGAAGGGAAGCTCATGAAGCGATCATGCATTGTGTCCACTGTACAAGCCTCTGGAGACAGTGTTATGATCTGGGGTTGCTTCAGTCGCTCAGGTCGAGACTCAGCAACGTTATGTGGAAATAAAATGAAGTCAGCTGACGACCCGAATGGACTGAATCACCAGGTTATCACATCTGTGGAGTTTTTCTTCTACCCTGCTAGGATTTCGAAAATGTGAACCGTTTTCACACGTGAACTGGACACCACAGTGTGTGCCACCAAAGTTATTATATCAAATATGTCATGTACAGAAACTGTTAACATTATGATACTTGGGTTAATGAAGAAATCTCTGTGAAATGTAACGTTTTATTGTTGGAAAACGTTAGTATTTAATAAAATATTAAATGAACATTATTATTATTATTATTATTATTAATATTTATTTATATGTTTATTTTTTCCGATCAAACTGAATACAACACTGTCCTACAGTTTTACTCCAGTTATACTTTGTTTATAAAAGAAAGTAAACAAATTAATTAAATCATACCTTGAATGAAAACGAAATCAATAAAAAAAAAAAGAAACTGATTTGCTTTGTCACTGACAGTATAATAACATAACGAACCGAGTCACATGTACCTCCACAGTCACTAATGCGATTAATATCAGTGATTCATGCTGAAACTAAAAACAAATCTATAAGGTGTGTTGTGGAATGTGTAATGTGTCAGTCCTAATAATAATAATAATAATAATGATGGTTTAACAATAAGTCATAATTTGTTTAGGAGTTAAATAGTTTAATTGCAGTACTGCGTTTGGCCACGGTGGCTCGGGGGTTAGCCTCGTCAGGGGAACAAATCCCAACTCTGGACTGTGTGCATGACGTTTGTGTGTTCTCTAGTGTGAGACATGTGTTCCAGGCTGACTGGTGTTTCCAGTTATTATTAGATCAGATCAGATTACGTAAGATTAAATTAGATTTAGTTTTATTGCCATTATCCAGGGTACACGTACAAAGACAATGAAATGCATAAGCGGCCTGTTTACAATAAATAACCATGTAGTATAATGTCTTTTATTTTTTTATTATTTTAATTCATATTTTCTGTGCACTGGTGGCTCAGTGGTAGGATTGGTGTCGATTCCCAGCCGACGGCCAAACTGGATGCAGTGCCGGTCCCAAGCCTGGATAAAATGGGAGGGTTGCATCAGGAAGGGCATCCGGCGTAAAACCTGTGCCAAGTTGTTGTGCAGATTGGCTGGTCTGCTATGGCAACCCCTCTAGGGGAGCAGCCGAAAGACTAACAACAACATTTATTAATATTTTTATTATAGGAAAGTTATGTCTGCTTGCGCCCTGTGATTAGGTCCTTGCCAGGATGGTAGGGCTTGAATTAGGGTTAGTGTTAAATAGTCCTTGGAGCAAACGGATGCCCCCTCTGAGGCATATGAATCCAAACCCTGCATCATTCATAAACAGCTCAACAGTGGCGAACTGGGCGGGGCTTAAACCCCCAGAGCCCTCAGACTGTGTAAGGTTCAGAAGCATCGACTGGGGATCTCTTATCCAGAGGGACTAAAGGTTACAGAGGAGATGCAAGGAAAGTGGAAAGACAAGTTCCTTTTCCTGTTTCAACTCTACAGATTCATGTTTCCTTTCAACTTTTAGCTCAGCCACAAGTTTAACCCGAACCCTAACCCTGCTATCACTGACCATACAGGAACTAGTAGACACCAATAAAGAAAGGGTTGAGTTGGGTGTCATGTGATGAAGAAAGCTTTGTATAAACTTGGCCTGAGGCAGAAAACAAGAATAGTCCTACAAGCAGCTGTCACAGAAAGATCTCAGGAATCAACTAACTTTCTGCTCTTGAGCAACCTGGGGTAAGATCTCGCTGGCAAATGCTCTGAAAACCTGTTGGAATTAAAAAACCTCCATCCGTTTCTAATGATGTAAGCAGGGTATGAAGGGTAATTACTGTAGGTGTTTGGACTTGGAGAACTGGTTTATGCCTTCAGTGGCAGATGTCGTGTTTAGAAATGCAGACAAATTCTGATTCTCAATTTTAAAACTTGCGATGAAAGCGGAGATACTGATGCTTGAACTTCATCATACTGGAACATTCTAGAATTACTCTAAGTACAGAATATACAGTAAACACACCCACTATAATGATATAATGATATATATATATAGAAATTCTGAAGAGCACACATTTACAATTTGTAGTCTGAGTTAAGGCAGGATTGATTGATAAAATTCTTATTTTGGATTTAAACGTGATCATTAGATTTATGTGAGAAAGAAGTGGTGTTTTGATCCTGAGATATGAGATATGATATGATGTTCTGTGATGTTCAGTGTTAAAGAAAATGAAGACGAGATGTGTAGATATTGGCAAAAGTAAATAAAATGAATCTCAATGCTTCATCAAATGATTTAATTATTAAATTGTGAATAATAATTGTGAAAGGTCACATCAGATCAGATATTCAGTTGCATCTCGGGTGATTTGAGTTATGTATGTTTTTTTCCGAATCCTCTGTTTTGATACCCAGTTTCTTACTGTATCATGTCCGGTTCCTGGGATACGGCCAGTGCGAGTTTGGTAAAGAGGAGGTGAAAAATTCTTTGAAATCCTATTTTTTGAATATTTAAATATGGATTATGTGATGTACTAAAAAAGAGAGGGATACTTAGGCTCATTTTGACATCCGGATTTCCCTGAAAAAAAAAAAAGAATGCATGTTTTTTAATCACAACCGGAGTGACCAGCTTCTACAGTGTTTAAAAAAGGCTTTTAAAGTATGCTAAGGGTTAAAACGTTTTCAACTCTGTTGAAGAATCAGGAAGATAAGGTGTTTGTCTACCGATGTTTGCAGTTTTGCAAAAGTCACCGTTGTGACTTAATATCTGATTTAAAAAGACGGGTCACAATTGTGAACCAATGTGAACGAATAAATAAAAATTATTGGAAAATTTTAAATAATAGATATATTTTAAATTAAACATTATTACAGTATTAAACTTTTTTGTTTGTCTGTCTGCTCAAAAACAAAAAAACAAAAAACAAAACAAAACTGAAAAAAAGGAGAGCCACAAAAAAAAAAAAAAAAAATCCAGATTAATTAAAGGAAATGTCAATCATGGATCAGGAAGTGGTTAGGGTTAGGATTAAATGCCAGAATGCATAACATCAAAACCACACTGTAAAGCCTGAACACCATCTGAAAATGAAACTCTCTAAATTATGCATTTTTTTTTACCTTTGTCTCCCTGAACCAGCTGCTCTATACAGTACAATCGAAAAACTAAATTTGAGAATGTGAGAGTTAATGATCTCGACACCTCCTGTCTCCAGATGCTGTTCTGCTGCCCCCATTACTGAACGTCTCGATACAGTCGGAGAACATGCGGCACATCCTGAAGTGGAGCTCTCTGAAGGAAGCCTGCCGCTCCGTCAACTACACTGTCAAGTATCAGGGGTGAGAAAACACACAACTGTTATTTACTTCCTGATTTGTAAAGTTCAGCACTAGGCTTCTGTTGGAGTATTCTGAATCAGAGGGATCAGCTCATGGTGCTTAGAGATACTGTAAGTCACATTCGCTCTGCTATTCTAAGCCGAAATGATCTTTTATTACACGATGTTGTGTTACATGAAATCTTCAGGATCGTTGTACAAAAATCAGACCTTAAGTTAAAGATAGTTACTTATCCAACTGAAACATTTACTTCATATTAAACAAAATAATTACGGCTTGTGTTGACACTTTAGCATTAAAAAATAAACAATTTATAATATCAATATTGATTAGTTTATCAATAACACATTGTTGTCAAAAGTTTCCAATATGTTACTAAATATTAGTAGATTCTATAATTAAACAAAACAAATATTGTAATAATTACGAAGGTGGATTTTCATCTCTAGTCCTGCCTCTCTAAACACACCTGATGTTGAGTTCTCGATTCTGATTAGTCATAAGAAATGGTGTTTATTGATTTTCTCTAACAGCAGCTTAGACAGTGATGCAGCTGCAACTCACAGGTTTAGATTATTGTCTCATTCTACTACTGTATGTTATCGTTTCTATAGAAACTGTTTTCGGTGAAGGTTTCTGTAAGGAGGTGATTATTTAATATTTAAGGAAGGAGTCCTCAGTGTCAGTGGGAGGGTTTTGCAAAAGTCAGAGGAAACGCTCATTATTGTTTATAGTTGCTGTGAGAACTGGAGCTAACAGATGTCCCAGAATGTTAAGTGTAAATAAAGATGGACATAAAGTATGATGTTTAATTTTTAATAAATAAACATCATATAAATTGTTTTATTCCTCATTATTATTATTATTATTATTATTATTATTATTATTATTATTATTATAACTAAGTAATGAATTCATAATTTAACTAACAAGTAACTAATATATATATATATATATATATAGTCTGTATTGTATGGGAGCAACTTCATAAAGTGTTGTAAAGTTAGTATGAAAGTGTATGTTGTAAATAGAGAGTCAGCCAAAAAAAAAAGTATACACATTTCAGGAAAAGAAAAACTGGTATAACTTGTAAAACTTGATAATATTATTAATATTATATTAATATAATATACATCATACTATTTTTTTTTTTATCACTCTGTGTATTACTAGAATGTACTTAAATAAAAAGTATTTCTGTTCACTGTGTATCTTGTATCTGTAATGCATTTTATATTTCTATTATGTATTTAATAAGTAAAATGAATTCAACAGAAAATTCACTTACCATGATAAATATTTACCATACAGTACTGTGCAAAAGTCTTGAAAAAAAAGAGAAAAGTCTTCAAATCAAAAGGTGGACAAAATAATTCCTTTGTACACACTAAAGCTACAGTAAATACATAATTGCTTGTGTGATGTCATAGTTTAGATGGCTAAACAAAACTTGTGTAAGGTTGGATTTACTTTAACTGGCGCCGTATAACGTAGGACGTCTTCAATTTACGCAATATTATAGCAATTATTGTCAGATCAACTGAGACGATTTCAAGAGAACTAGAACATTTCGCAATTTGAAATGCTTTTGCAGTCATTAATGCACAAAACGTCTGGTACAAAAAACGCAATAGTTATATTAAGCAGGAACTGGCCGTATTGCTACACAAGGGTGAGGTTTAATGATATTAACTAGTATTATTTAAAATTGTACTTATAGTACCATATCTCTCCACCCTTCACAGCAGACGTCTATTCATCAGTTCTAAGCTAGAACCAGATGATCCAGATCTAGAGTAACCTAGTTTCAATTAAAACATCATTAAGTCCTATATTAGAGTATTACTGCACATGTTATGGTGTAAGGGTTCAGTTATTCGGTGATAAGGGGAAGCGGCTTGAATGTTTACGAAGCAGGCTTTATAAGAAGAAGCAGCTGAACAGAAAATGAGTGTGAAGGTGCAAAGACAATTTTTTTTACCCTAAATGTTCAAATGAAGTAAGAAAAAGCTCAATCCTACTTAAAGCGGAGCGAGCATCCAAAATCAACAAGGTTTTAATGTTAATTGTCTACATACTTTACAAGTTTGGAAACTCAGTGTAAACCCATGATGGCCTGGGGAAGCTCTTCACAAAACCAGATTTTTACATTTTGCACCCTGTAGTTCGGACAAATACTGACAGATTTCTGTTTTACATGAAGTAATGTTCTAGGATTTTAAAGATGAAAAGGGAAAAGGTCACATTGAATAACCGAATTAATGCCGCTTATGCCACAGCTTGATCAAAGAGTGACATTCGCTGAGTGAGGAATTTTAACTTAGATTAGAGTTTAGAAATGCTTTGGTTAAATTGAGCGTTTTTACATCCAAGATTTGACTCCTTAGCCAACATGATTTTTTATAGAAAATCTATTTTGGACCAGATTACGGTGATAAAAATAAAACCACTTTCACATCGTTTTATAGAGATAGAATTATAGTTCCTTCAAATCAAAAAAGTATTGACAGCGTTTGTGAATTTCAGAATTTTTCAAATCTGTAATTAAATCCAAAATAAATCTACAAGCATGTAAAAAAATGGAACATTCATTAAAAAACATTATTCTGCTTTTATTTATTTATTTATTAAGTATTTGAAAATATACTTCTTAATATTTTTTATTTTAAGGAAATGCCTTTTTTTTTTTTTAGATTTCAAAATTTAAGCACCTTAAATAGAAGTGGTCAATAAATGACTTGTAATAATTATTCAAATAAATAAAATAATAAACACACAAATGTAAATAATAATTCTAATAAATTCAATACTATTTTTTAAAAAGTAAAATATTTATAAATAAATTCATAATAAAATCACAGTAAAGGATTCTAATAAAGTTATGAATTGATATACTTCTCTATGGAAAGTGCTGCAAGTAAAAAAAAAGTTTAATCAATTAATTAATTAAGTTTAAAAACGGAAATCATGTAACATAATTATAAATCAGCTAAACTTTACAAATCACAAAAGCAGTCAGATTAAAAAAATAATCCATAGCGCTTGCATTCCTTATATTCTCTTTAACAGGGTATAAGAACAATGAAAGAACATTTTATACCAATTTATTCACTTTCTGTTTTGTTTTCTTGTGAATTCTTACACCATTGTTGCTGAACCCGATCGAGTAATTTAGGAGGAATTTGGCTGTGAGGGAAATAAAACCGACTCACCTTTAATTACAATATATCCTCTTAGGAATTAGTGATCGGGTGCTTACAGTGAAATATATCACATTGTTAACAGTGTTCAGACGCAGGGCTTCACCTCTTGTGCTCATTATAAAGGTTTTAAATACCATCTAATGACGCACAAATGTGACTAGTTAATTGGAAGGTTAATTAATTCCAACAGATTTCCAACGTAGCTGACACATATTTTGCAGGTTAATCATTTTAATTGCATGGGTGTCAAAAACACGCCTTTAATACCGCTGCAGGAACGAGTTGCTCCTGATGCGCGTGACTTCATGATAGTTGTGTTTTCTTGTGCAGGGAGTTTGAATACATGCAGAGCAGGTGGCAGGAAGAAGACTCATGCAAAGAGATCTCAGACACCGAGTGTGACCTGACCCTCGCCCTGAGCTCGGACTCCGATTACAACATCACGGTGCTAGCATGGTGTAACGACTCAGCGTTGGGGATTCCTCTACCGAAGCCCTTCAACCGCAGAGACAGTGAGTCTCCGTTACACTACCCTGGATAACCGACGATACACTATTATTATTATTAGTATTATTAGCACTATTAACAGACCCGAGAGCTGAATTCTCAATTCTGATTGGTCTGAAGATCTGTAATAATTTGCTACGTTCTCGTTGCTATAGTTACAGATCACTCGTAGGCAGACATATAGAAGATTTTCACAAAGTAGATGTAGTGGATTTTTTGGAAGGAGTCTCCAGTGTCAGTGCTTTGTAAAAGGCAATTTTTTTTTTCCACCATGGGAAGAACCTCTGTTTATAATTTAAAAAAAAAACACTATAATCATAGCAAAAGACATTCTACAACATTAAATTTAACTGTAGATGGATAGAATGTATAGAAGGTTGGTAACATGAGACATCATGGAGTGCGTTTATAGGAAAATAATCAACTCCATGGTGGCATTCCCTAGTCAAGTCAAACCTGGAAGATGTTGCCAGTCTTGTCACTCATCATCAGTCTTATTGATTTTGTTAAAAAAAAAGAAAAAAAAAAAAGATAAACTTCTTGACCTTTTTGTTATTTCTTGTTTTCTTTTCTCCCCATCACTCAGCTGTGCTGCTCGCTCCGAACATGAGCGTGACTCCAGGAGTAGGCCAAATCGAAGTTTTCTTAAGAGAGCTCCAAAATCATATTAACGTAAAACTTAAAATTTGGAAGAAAGGGGACGAGCAAAACGTAAGAAGTGAAATTTAACAGTGGCTAAAAACACAAAAAAAAGCAAACTTTTTACACAGATTTTGGTCGTACTGACAAACTCTTCTTCATCCGTCTCATTTCCAGGTCACTAGTCTGGTGATCACTGATGAAAAATTCCTTTTCGACGTCTCAGGTGGCGGAAATTACTGCCTGAAAGCGGTGGCTACGCTGGTCATCACCAACAAGAGCAACAGTACGGATACACTCTGCGTCTCTGTCCCGGGTGAGATTTAGTCTTCATTAATAAACAACACTTGCTGTTAAAGGAAATGAGAAACCAAGAGTTATAAGTTTTAGGAACTTGAACATGCTGACTATTCAGCATAATTACATGACTTGTCTTTTCTTCGAGACACGCCTAATAATGTAGCAGGTGTTTGCAAATGTAACAGAAGCTGTTTGCAGACAAGCACGTTCACAATCGGGAAGACGAAAGAGAAAGAGAGAGAGAGAGAGAGAGAGAGAGAGACTACAGTGAGATAAAATAAGCCCTGCACTTTTGGTACTTAAGTAAATTTAAAAGTGAATACTTTAACTCAAGTACACATGTAAATAGGGGATTTCTACTTGTACTTGAGGAGTGTGATTGGGTATCAAAAAGTTTTGCATGTAGTTTTGTAACACGCCACCAGGTGGCATCACAAGGCTGCACGCACAGTCACAGGGAGCACCAGCCTTCATAAGTCAGTGTGCCAAAAGACATCGTCCTGTGTACATCAGGAGCTGTGCAACTGGTCAGAATAAGCTGATGGCTGGTGGTTCAATCCCCTCCACAGCAGGTGGGTCTTTGGGCAAGACCCTTAACACTACACCCAATGCAAAATAAGACGCTGCATGCAGTGTCGGTCCTAAGCCTGGTTTCAAAATGGAAGGATTGTGAAAAAAATAAACCTATATTGGGATCCATTGTGATTGAACTGAACATCTTACTCCCCCCCCCCCCAGAGCCGGAACCC
>JAOVVB010000030.1:12624806-12635439 GCA_028570985.1 Heterobranchus longifilis | reverse complement strand
TACACAATTTTTGAATAGGTGAGAATAACACATTTGTACTGCATGAGAAAAACTGTGATTATCATAAAGTTGGCATGTCTGTAAAGGGGAGACTTGCAGGTACCCATAGAACCCATTTTCATTAAGATATCTTGAGGTCAGAGGTCAAGGGACCCCTTTGAAAATCGCCATATTTCCTAGCTACAATTTCCCTAGCCAAACCTTTTGGACTTTGGAGCTGTATTTAGCCCACTTGACAGCAAGCTAGCATAATGTGGTGACCAATGGATTCCTTAAATCTTCTAGTTTCATATGATACCAATATATTTACTCTAGCATCAAAATCCAGCCCGCTACAGCCTCTGAAAGGCATCGGCACTGATGTCGCTGGCGGTTTCAAGGGTTAAAGGTAAATGATGAACGTAAATATGTGAATGGAAACACGGCTATTGGCAATTTATTTCAGGGCTTTAATACTTTTCAGGTATTTAAACCTATAACTGATTTTTTGGCCACCTGGGGGCAGTGAAAACAAGTTGTGCCTTATAAGTTGATGTGGGGAGCTTGTTAGCAAACAGTTGCCTACACATCAAGCAGGAGTGTTTGTGTCCTGGTGGACTGATATTGAATCTTCTCTTAGCTCTGTTTTTGGTCTCCACCATATTATTATAAAAAAATATTGACCATAGTCACTTGATAAGCTTGATATATTTGAGTTTCAGGTAAAATATCTACACAGGAACACGTGAGAACTATATATTAACGAGCTTCGAAGGCAAGACTCTGCACTGTTGAACGAATGATAATTGTGTCATTTACAATAGTTAAAAGGTTGTGATGCTATAGAAATGTAGTATATTTTTATACTATATGCTAATGTTATTTTGATGAGGGAAATTTGAGTGAGAAGTGTACCTAATTGAAGGAAAAGGCTTGAAATGCATTGTTAACGGGTCAGAGAGACACCACTTATGGGCATGATGATGATATGCAAGGTGTGGAAATGCATTTCCAATCTCCCTGGCTTGAGCCCATCAGTTTCCATTCAGAAGTGTGTGCACTTGTTCATTAAGCTTATGCATATCATCAACTGGTGCACTCATTCTATCAGGCAGATATGGCAGGGATAAAACGATGTGAAGGATGGAAATTCAAACAACCATTCTCATTTGCAAAGGTCATTAAAGCCTGGCATACATTAGAAAATCTGCTAATTATGAAATGGCTTAACTCCACATTCAGTGGGATTATGTCTACTCATTTAGAATATGTTGATCCCCTCCCTTACTTGTCACAAGACAGTTGATGTATGGGACTTGTGGCACAGAACTAATGTTCCCAGTGCTTGTCGGTCATCTTAACTGACTGTAAGAAGTCTATAAAAGTGGCCGTCTTGTTCCGAGTGAATATCTGCATCAACACCACAGGACAGAGACAAGTTTTAGAGCTGCTGGGAAAATCTGTTGTACTGATGATATTTGGCTCAGCCACTTCATCTTTATTTTACATTAGACTCATTGAGTAACACTGTGTGTCAACAAGTAATAATCACAGTTAAACTGATGATTAAAAGCTGCATCCAGGATCAGGTTTTCTACCTGCAACATAACTCCAGCACCGAGCTTCTCTGGGTTTTCACGGGTCAGCCTGATTACAGAACAACATGCAGTTATAATCTGCTTTTTTATGTAGGCCTACTCTATAATACAGAATCAATAACATATGTGACTTATCAATTTCCAGTGGCACTTACCCGTAGTTAGTTTTACAGCCCATTTGTTAAGGAATTAAACATGCATGTTTCAAATCTGAAACCTTTTGGCTTCATTTATTTTAATGCGAGGAGATAATACCACAGATACAATACCAATCACCCCTTCCTTAGAATTAAATGTGTACTATTGTTGAAATTAATTATGTACTATGTCAAAAATATCTGCAATGTGATACAATATTTTAAAAAAAGGCAAACTAAGTTCTCAACAACAAGATAGGTTTGATATTATATTTGAAAATAAAACCTCTACAATCCAGACACAAAATAATGTAGAAACAGAAGCTAAACATGTGTAATTAAAATGGAATTCTCAATACAATCAGAGACAATACATTCAACATGTTTTGCTCTGCGAAACTTGACAAAAAACAGCAATTACCCCAATTGAGGTTATTATTATGTCACTGAATTAGCAAACGATGCTTCAGTATACAGCAGACTAGAGGCAGTCACAGTCGGGCATGTCACCCTTCTGCGTCCGTTACAAACACATCAGTACTTCTTGTCAAGTTCAAGTGTCTGTTTTAGATAATTCAGAATTATTCAGAAAAAACAAGTTGGTAATAAATAATAAATAAAAATGAGAAAATTTGATTTTGGAAAACAGAACATATTAATTGTGACTGCATCTGTTAGTTTATCAAAACATTTGTTTTTAATTGGGGTACATAATTTTATTGATACATTAATCAATTTTTTGCACTAAGAACATTAAATAAGCTGTATATTTGTCTTCAGTTTCATATATGGGAAATATATTTGTTTAAAGGCCATGGGGAAAAGACACTCTTCTGCTCCAAATGTTTTCCCATTTTACTGAGATGTTGTCTCGGGAAAATGCTTCCTGCCTAACCCAGCACCCCTAAAAGTAATGTGCGTATTTTTCCCACTTTTTAAAAGGCTTGGGAACATCAATTTTATGGCCACATCACTTTTGCAATTCCCTTAATTTAGACTTAAATGAGTTGATTTGGTACGAAACACATGTGTAAATAATTCTGAATGTAGTTAAACTATTGGCAAAAGAAGGCAATTTTGATCCATTGCACTGATTACATTTAGTCACTGTAATTGGTCTTAAATGGGGAGAAGATTGAATGATAAACAAGAGTGAGGATTTAATTGTTGTTGCACTTATGAAAGACTTGCACTGCAAAGAAAACATTCAATGCAGATCCAGTTATAAGTGGTCAACACAATTTCCATCATGACATAGATTTTCGCTCTGACTTATATTTCCTCTGAAGTGATTCTAGCTCTGTATCGACAGTGTAATTCACAGTTAACCTAATGACGTACCTCCAATAACGCTTGTTGCAATCCTATAATTGACTGAGAATCTTCCCAGAGAATTTGCTTTAGAAGATTGAACCTCTTACATGGATCGGATGCACACATTGTCACAGACCGGACCTTTCAAAATAGCCTCCACATTGTGGACCTTGTTGGATCAAATCACTCTGAATTTGGTCTATTTAATAATCCAATTGCCAATTAAGACAGGCGGCAGTGCTTAGATCTATAAAAGGTTAATAAGCCTCAGCTGCAGTGTGTTTCTCTTGGGTAAATGTCACTTAGACGTAGGCCACCATGGGTCAAGATCTCCCTCCAGATCTAAATTTAATCACATAGCATCGCCTGGCCCCGTCCTCACCCTCATTAGTCCTTGGCTTGTGCAGCAGTATGATCTGCCCTGTTTTAGCCCAGGCTCTCTCCTTCCACCCCCGACTCTGACCCAGACGTGCCATCAGCCATCAGCATCCACCAGCCCAGTCGTCAGAATCAAATGTTGGCATTGTACGTTTTTGCAAACCACGGATACGTTGAATCACTTTATTTCAATACATATCATATCAACATTTCTAAAGTGACGTAGTTCAGATCACATGTGTGTGAGCTGTAACATGTCCGCAGTTTGCAGAAATGTACAACTGCCAACATTTATTCTAGCGATTGTGTTGCATCCACACAGCCACAAACTTAAAGCAATCCAACAACTCAGTAGATTTGCATGACGTGTGTCTGCAGGAGTGTCTCGCACCGGGGGATGCTATGAAATTTGCCCATATACCATCATATGGTGCGATCTGTTGGCTGAGCTGTCACCTGATGCAGGCCTGTGCCACCTGTCGGTCTGCCCCAGATAATGGCAGAATGACCGGAGTGATTCAAGCAGCCGTCTCATCTTAATTATCTCCTCAGAGTTTAATTAACTAGCTCATCTATTGGCCAAAAGAAAAAAGAAAAAAACAGCCTTGAATCACTTCAAATCACAGCCACTGAGACAGAACGGATCATCATAAGATTATTGTTTTGTTTAAAGCTGTTCAAACGCACGCGGTGCATCATGACGAATAAATCCTGAGAGGCTGTGTATGATTAGAATGGATACATTTCCATATTGTTTGTGGGAGTACCGGAGGGAAAGTGCTGTCATGCGCTCTGTATGTGTTATGAATGTGTCGCTTATTTTACTACTGTATGCTGAAAAGATGTCATGGTGTAAGGAGTCCATATGGAACAGAATGCAAAATCATTTAGTTCTGAATGTTAATACAAATTACGTACAAAATGGGTAATAATTCTTCTGCCCTACAGAAATGATTAACATAATTCTGATAAATAGGCAGATGGCAGAATGTGTGAATTGAGGTAGATTTATCTTAATTAATATCTTGAACCTACTTGGAGAAAGGTAAATGGCTCCACCGGGGCCAGAGATGTTCCTCTGTCTTGTGTGTGTATCTTTCTCATGGCCTGACATGTAGTAGTGGCCTGAGGATATTAAGTTGCTCTCCAGGTATGCATCAAACCCAGGCAGCCTGCTGATAATGAACATATACCCAGGCAAGCGAGCAAGCAAAGAGACCCCCCCCCCCCACCACACACACACACCCTTTTACTCCACAAAAAAAAAAAAAAACACTTTAACAGTTTTTCCTTCGCTCGGCTGCAATGAGCTGTATGTGGCAAAACATTCATCATCATTTTCCTGCGATCACATTCCTGTGAGCTCAAATTTCTTGCTTTATTTCTGGTGTCGAATAAAGAGTGAATTTCTTTTACTCATCACAAATTAAGGCAATTAAAATGTTAATTATTACAAGTAGAAAAGGGACAAAGGAATTCAAATAAATTGATGTATTGACGTTTTTTTTAATTAATTCATTCGGGTTCCTACTGTGTTGGATAATTATGCTTAAGTGTTTAATTACATATTTTGATGGGATCCTCAATTACTCTGGCTTAATAAAATATCATTAGCCTGTCTCCCAGGTTCTAAGCTGTGGAGACATACAGTATTAGTCGAAGTATTTAAATAAAATATTAGATCACAGGCTGGTTGGGGAAACGTGTGGCAGGTCTGCAGCCCTCAATCTCCACTAAATCTCTGTTAACCTGGAAGCCGCTCCTCACATCAAAGTTTGACACAGCCGCAAACAAACAATGTCAAATTTACATATTAATTAGTGGCGGGCTATCAGCACGGGTGATGAATTCAAATTTGTGGCCCTTTTGCTGTGGCTTTGCAGCGATCCACAGCCACAGTGCCGCCTTGCGGGAGGCTCGGCACTCAGCCCGGCAGAACAATGAGAAATTACCTCGACCTAAAGGCCAACGAAACCCTCCCCATCGCAGACACGATAGGTTTTATTACATGGCGAGTGTAAATATTCAATATCCTTTCACTGACTGTGTGTCTTACAAATCAATTTGCAGTGTCATGACATCAACGGCAAAATATGCAAAGCACAGATAAGTACCTAGTTGTCACCCATCCAGTGTTGCTCAGTCAACCTCCTCTGTCAAAATGCACATAAGGAACGATAGCTGCCATCTGGTTGCTGTATGAAATTATCTTGTTTAAATCCTCTAAAGGTTATTGCAGTTATGCAAGTGATCCGTCAGTTTTTCAGCTGTGTGTTACATGTTTCCTCTCTGAATTCTGTAGGCTTTCCCACTTCGACGTGTATTTTTTTTTTTCCAGTGTGTTTTACATCTTCTTGCTAGGAACAAGGATCCTTGGCGATGGCTCAGAGGCAGGATCCTATAATTAGAACACAGTTCAGTTGGTTAGCAGGTAATTTACCTTTAGGGGGAGAAGTCTAATTATTGTCTTTGAAAAGCTAATTTAGCGTCAAACACTTCAGGTGTCTTTTCCCCTCTCTTCAGCAAAGGGAAAGGTATCCTGGAGCACTGTGGGATCTGAGCCATCTCTTGTGGTGCTTTTACTGTTTTATGTTTACATGGTTGATTCCTAAAGAAGAAATTAGGAGCTATAAAAGCAAAGCACCTTCTCCCTTTGTTTTCTTCAGCAGGTGTGTGGGGCTTTTTTTTATTTATTTATTTATTTTTTTTTAAAGGAAGGCACCACTCTTTGACCCGCTGATAAATGCTCTAAACAGGCGGATCTGTTTTCTGGCAGATGGTGTTTGTGAGTGACACTGGGTCCCAGCAGAAGCAGGCCCAGGGAAACGATCACAGTGGAGTCTCTGTAGAGCAAACCAGCCTGGTTACCTGACGGCATATGCTCTGCTGTGGCCTACACCTGCTGAAGGATGGCGTTTACACCACAGTCCCAGGACTCCGCCTCCGAGACGGCTGTTAATCACAGCTCAGCACTCATTCAGGCACTTTTAAAAACCAGAAAATGACTGAGTAGCAGAGGGGTTCTTCACTTGAACTTTGGGTTGTGCTTTTTTTGTTAGTCAGAAATGAGATTGTGCTTTCTGTTGATACAGATATTGCAACATTTAGGAGGCTCTAAAAGCTGTTACTCTTCAGTAGAAGAAAAACATCCAAGAATTTGGACCCCAGCTATGTGTTTCTGACAACATCCCAGGAAAACTCCTGTGCCAGGCCCAGCGCTGATGACACGAGCTGTGCACCAATTCCCTCCTACAAAACAATTTTAAGTAGGTTTTGAAGTATTTTCACGCTGACAAAGTGACAAAATAAAGATTACACAAAAAAGTCAGTAGCATAATAAAAAAAATGCTAGACTGTTAAAAGAGATAGTTCACATTTTGGTGTGAGTTGCCGAGTTTTGGTATCGGGTGTAGAGATGTCTGCCTTCTCTCAAATAAAATGGAACTAGATGGCACTAGTTGATGAGCTTTTATCTTACCAGTTTCCTTCTGTGCTGTGATATGGTTGGCGGGTGAAGTTCGGTAGAAAGAAAATAGTTCCTACATGAAACTGCTCACTACAAGGTCTGTGGATTATCTTGCATAACCGGGTCATGATTTCTGGAAAGAGACATTGCTGTTGATTTGTTGTTTTTGGCACTTTGAGCACCACAAACCGCCATCAGCCGATATCTCCAACACTCTGCAACTCACACCACAACAATCTAGACTGATAAAGAGCACTACAGGTAAGAGGAAACAATATATATTTTTGATTTTGGGGTCCCACAACGCAATGCTTAAAAGGAAATGGAGAAGATACTCACTACAAAATATTAAGAAGAAATTAGGACTAGTAGTAAGACAGCTCCAGAAGTTAGTATGTGGTTTGGAGTTGGGATGCAGAAGTTGTACTTTCCGCTGTCAACAGGATCAGTTTTCAATTCATTTAAACTTAACCTCTCGCCTTCTTTGAGCTTCTGAAATGTATATTTGCAATTTATTACAAGACATAAGCAAATTACCTTACATATGCTCCTCTCATTAGATCCCCCACAAATAAATCTTTTGTCTCCAATTTAAAGAAAATTTCAATTTCAGGCACTAATTGGCCCATGGTATACTAATTAGACACCCACATTGTGTTGGTTATATGTTTATGTTCTTTTTTTTGTGATAAATGAATCAAATTTATGGATATCTAAACTAAAACATAAAGCTACAGGCACTCTTTCCCTCTGGCTCTGAGGCTGTTTATCCCTCAGTGCTGGTAAATTCCAGCCACACCAGCAGGGACTGAAGGACAACAGTGTCCACAGCCACAGGGATCAGTAACAGGTCCACTGCTGAAATATGTGCAAAGTGTCAATAGTCTGGAGCTCCTCTGTCCAACTGGAAGCCATTGAGCTGCTAAAACAGAACTGGTGATTAGGACACAGTCACCCCAGTCAGTGCCAATTCAGATGTCTTAGCAACCCTGGGCACGGCAGTTTGATCTGCCTTGCTGTCATTGATTCACAAGGCTTCCAGCTGGAGCAAAGATCCCTATTGAAGCGTGAGATGGAAACCTCTCCATCTTGGCACATCTTGGCTGGCTCAATCCCCTGCAGGCCATTAGGGATAGAATATGTTGTTTTCTATTTTTTTCCTCCAGAAGAAAAATACAGTCTGTCTTCATGCTATAACAGCCATTACTTAATTGTGCCGGATTTTCCGAGCAGAGTGTTGCTTTAATTAAGCAGCTAATTGCAATGTAGCTCTTGATTAGCTTTGGGGGATGGGAATGTTCAGGCAGCCTGATATGTTGTGCACACTTCAGAATCATTTACAGAAATTGAAGCTAATTTCGCTCTCTGTGTCTACGGCTGCATTAATTTAATTTGGGTTGCTTTTAGCTCATTAACACTTCTAATTAATACGTTGACATCACTATTAAGATGTCTCTTTGAAATTGGTGTCTCCTGATAATCAGGATGGAAGAGGCTGACGGATGTAGTGAGAAGCTGACTGGGGAAAAATGTAGAAACTCCTTCAGACTGAAGGGGAGGAATGCACCGTGCTCATTTATAAACCTCTAATATTGTATCATAGTGGACACTAATAGGAGCCTGTGGCAGGTGACTAAATTGGAAATGAAAGGAATGCTGATTGTTTTAAAATTTGATTGGGGTTACTGTGTGTGTGTGTGTGTGTGTGTGTGTGTGTGTGTGCGTGTGCGTGTGTGCGTGATGCTCTAGGGAGTTGGGGGCGGAGGTGCGTCAGGGCCAGATGCCATACACAGCTGAAGATCACGCCTGAGTAACTGTGTGTTTGGGTTTGTCATTTTAATGAGCAGAATTTAGTGACTATGGGCTGGTATCGCTGCGTGAGAAGCCCCATTACATTACCATCACTTTAACCAATCTCCACTGACTAGTACGCATTTGTTTTTTCTTGTGTCATTTTACAAATAACAAATTTAGAAGTAGATTTATATGTGAATTTTGGTATGACCTATATGCTAATTATTTTTTGAAGGGTTCAAAAAACAATACCTATTATTATTATTATTATTTATTTTCCTTCCTTTTTTTTTTAAATGTCCAGTCCAGGGAATATCAATCAAACTGGTGTTTGGTTGTTTTGATAAAATATGTTAAAATATTTAGATTTTCATAAATCATGTTATCAATCAAACTGGTGTTGGTTTATTAATTTTAACAATGTTTTTTTTTACCTGCTTTTTTTTTGTTGCAAATAAACTCTTTACCTCTTAACTCCAAGTATCTAACATAATAAAATAATCTAAACAATTTAGCAAAATCAGAATTTACCCTTTATGATATTCACCCATTAAACTGCAGTTGAATAAGTGGGAGCGTTACCATCAAGAGGTTACAAAACTGCAGTGGTTTTTCTCCACATGACAACCACACACTCATTCATGTGCCCTAAGCAGTATATCGCCTCTCTGATTGACTTTCTCTCACGTTGTCTTCTATTAGGTTCCATAAGTTGGGAAATAAGCATTGATTGGGAAAGGATTCAGTTATTTGGCATGGCGATCAATAGGGGACCTTGTTTTCCTGTGAAGTGCTTTCTTTGCTGAGTATTCCTGAGGACAGGCCACACTGTAGGAAAGCCTTCTGTTTAGCACTTCATTAAAACTGCCTCTAATAGGAGCCACCGGGGAGATGCTCCCTGCATCGTGTGTAAAAGCGATCAACATCTGCATCAATTAACCCCTTCGTCCCCACGGGGCCCATTAGGAAGAGGAACACCCTTTAAAGCTGCATATGGTTTTAGTTCACAATGGAGAGTGAACAAATATAATTGCTTGTTTGCTTTAACATTTTTTTGTTGTTTGTGTATGTTCATCTTATTATTATTTTTTTTTTTCCAAATTGGACAAAGGCTATATAGATTTGGAGCAGTTTAAAGAGTCACACAGCTCTCTGTCTCTCAGGTGGTGAACTACATAAAGAACAATGAGTTGAGAAATGAGAAATATCAAAGTTAAAGTAAAGCTCATTATTGTTGTAGATGGATATATTTAACTTTTAGTTAAACTCATTATTCTTTATTATAATAAGTCACAGTCACACATTATCTATCGGCCGGACTAACCGCTACTCTAAGTGACATTTAGATCCTTTTTTTTCTTTCCTCGATCAACAGACAGGTTCAATTAGAGAGTCTTCCTGAGCAGCAACAACAGTGAGGACACCTGAAATCACTATTGGCAGGATGTAAGAGGAGCATTTGTTGGTAAGAGTTTTACAGACAACACAGTCGTGGAGCTGCTGTGATTTTAAAAGACAATAAAGAAACAGCTCTATACCACAAGATACATTCTCTTGTCATTTGCATTATGCCAGATTATGGCATTTTTGTAGATACATATTGAAAAGATCAAGCTATCTATCTATCTATCTATATATCTATATATCTATATATCTATATATATATCTATATATATATATATATATATATATATGAAGAATAAAACATTACATTACTGCTGTAACTCATTCATTTTGAGCCATGCATGATAATCTACACACCAGATATTAAGAAAGCAATTTTTAATTTACGGGAAGGTGTTATGTTATAGCAGCGCATCATTTCAATGAGGACTTTGCGCGAGAACATTTTCTTAATTAGACACAACTTGTTTAATTTTGAGCGCAATGCGTTATTATGGGAGTGATTCTTTGCCGTATGATAAGTGACATTATCTGTTTGATTAAACTGAATGAAAATGATTTTT
>JAOVVB010000030.1:12584964-12605475 GCA_028570985.1 Heterobranchus longifilis | reverse complement strand
GATTCTTTGTGGAGAAACTCAGTTTTACAGATCTGTCGATTAAATCAACTAATCGATTAGTCGACAAAATCGTATGACTGTTAGGCGAATAAGAATGCCTTTAATCGAGGACAGCCCTAACTAATACACTACTATTTTGAAGTCATTTTTAAAAGCAAATTCTTCAGATCTGAAATCATTCCTGCAACATTCAGATGTGTATCAGTTTCTATAAATAGGCGAATAAAGAATGGCGTTTGGTGCTATAGAAATATTTGTAAAAAGGGGAAAGCACAATGGCGAGGGGCTCCATGTGATCACTCTTTTTGCCTTCTCATTCTCTGAATATACGGATTTTGACAATATATTTGCTCCCAGGAAAATAGCAACAGTGGGTCGCAATATTGGATCTGTCAGGCTCAGGCCATTTAAATTTCAATGGCAGTAAAGTGGGGGAAGCAGACACTGTTAAATATGATGCTTGAATGAAAATCTAAACCCTCCAATACCTCTAAGCAATGTAACTCAATGAGATGAATTAACTGTAAATGCCTCATTCTCTGTGTGAGTGTCTTCCAATTTAAAATCTCATTATTCATATAAGATCCTGAACAAGGTGACTCTTAGGATAGATCGAATAAGTGAAGATAATCTTACCGGACAGTTTTATGCAAATAGGGAATGTATTGAATCAACTATGAGGAGAATGGGGAATCAAATAAGCTAATAAAGTAGAGTTAGGATGAAAAACACCATGAATAATGTTTCCTTCCTATCTCAGCTCAGTGCTTATGCCGCTGCCTGTGAAGTTACAAAGTGTATTAATTCAAAGGAAGCTGTCATTTAATGTGCATTCTCTTTAGTATTTTGTGAAAAGTATTAACGGTTCACTTCAATAAGCCTTTCAATGTCGTTAAATCAGTGAACTGCTTATCTCTGTTGCCACAATCTTTAAATCACCACAATATCTTAATATTTATTCCCAAATTACTGGCAATGGATTTTCTGAGAATAGAAGTGTATTTTATACCTTGACTGCAGGTAATAACAGCTCATATTATTGCTCTGTACCAGTTAGTTAGGTTTTCTTTTTTTTTAATATACAGACTAACCACTAATAACTGTTTGTTGGAGAGGTCCATCAGACAAGGATTGATTACAAGTCATCCCATTCAGGGCTGCGCAGGTCTGCACAAGTTCATCCATAATTCATAGTATAAATAATGTAACATTCATTACACAGAAAATATGAACTTTTGTTATGGTTTGTGTTGCAGACATTCTGCTTATAAAGCTAACATACTCAGTGCTTTAATTTGTTCTTCACCCCAAGGGTGAACGCAAATGACAAATGCAATGATATAATTATATAATGGCCTCACAGACAAAGCTTGTAGATAAAGGAACTCTGACAAGGCCATGCATGCTATTAAGAGGGGAATGCATTGTATATATTAACCTGCAGGATTAACCTTGTCCAGTAACTATATGTTAGAAGTCACATTTGTTTATTTATTTACATTTGGTCACACACATAATCTAAAAGAATTGCCCCGTGTTATTACAACTGCAGTTGTAGCGCTGACTGCATTTCTCCATTGGCCTTAAATGATTTGCTCAGTAGTGGTGTATACAGGAAGATTCTACACTTACTTTCAGAGCTGAAGCAATTTACCACTCAAAAAAATCTCAAAAGAGACGTTTTTTTCTTTTTTTTGAGTGGATTTGCAAGATTTATAGCAAAGACAGCTGTGTGTCAACGGTTCTGAGGCTACTGTAGGCCCACCCATCACTCCACATTAGGACTCCTTTGAACGTAAGTATATTTCACTCTGAGTTGGTGACATGCCGTGTGAATCTGTGGATGTGAAATTATACACAACAGTGGTTAGAGGAAGATAAGGGTGGAGGAGGAAGCTGGGAATTATAAAGGAGATCACAAAAAAATATGTGCAATGTATTTTATGGGCTTGAACTAATTTCCTAGACAAAAATGCATGATTTTCCTCTGCTTTTACCGCTAATACGAGCACTTTGCCTGATGAATAAGTTCTCTCCAAATGCGATACAAGTTTGTGAACATTGTTCCATAACCTACAATACTTCCTCTGCAGAGAAGAAAATCATCATTCATTCAAAAATAAACAATTCCACTCGTGCTCAAAGGAATGTGACAAACTTTCGGGGAATAAGGATGTGAATGGACAGCCTTGAAGTCATTTTGCATGAACGCGTCTTTGACTTTTCGCTTTTTACCAGGATTTCAACTGTAAACCAATCGCATCAATGTTACACGCTCAGAGCAACAACTCCGGAAGTGAGGAGATTTAGTATAAAGAGGTGGATGGGTCACAGGACTTTTACCCAGGAGACGGGTGTTTTTTATTCCATGTGAAACAAGCTATGTTAACTTAACCGTTGATTTTGGTCATTTACGTTGACTACTTACGCAATTTATGTACGTAAATTAATTCAAATGTCCTTATTTTAACCCAAATAACTAAGTTTTGTTTGAATTCACAAAACTGCGACCGTAGTGAAACGTCATAGTTTGACTCATAAAAAATGACGTCCCCTGAAAGGGTCCAAGCGTAAAATGACACATGAAAAGCTTGAAATTCATTACATGACACGTGAAACACATGAAAGGAGAAACACTGTAAATCTCAGGCAACAGTGTGCATGGGCAGAACATTCTGTATGGGTGGAAAAAAAAAGATATAACAGATTGAGCAAGGCTGTAAATATGTCAAAATAAAGGGAAACCTGTGGTGAGAACAAGAAACCTCTCCTTCCTCTCCCCTCATCCGTCTCCACTACACTGACCAGGTCCATCTGGATCAAAGCAGCTCACGCAGGTTCATCATCGGCAAATCCCTCCACACACATTAGCCCAACATCAGACATCAATCCCTACAGAATATTTACCACAAAGCTTCCCTGGCATAAATCTGCCGCAATGCTTGGCATGATTTACTAAAATTAATTCACGGAAACTTCTGGGCATCACAAGTTCAATCATCAAACAGTATTCTCTGAACTAAAAACGTGTGCAGTTTGAATGAAGCATATTTTCTTCTGCACAGAAGCACTTCCTGACTGACCATCCTGTTTGATTTGATGGGTTATTAAACACTTCTGTCAATAAAAAGCGTGGTGAATGCTAATTTCAGAACCCTCCATCGATAAATGACCATGAAACTAGTGCAAATTAACCTCCAAATGTCATGGGAAAAGCCAGTGCCACAGCCATTACAGTATGTGCTTCAGGTAGGAGAAGCTTGGTGGCAGACTACACTGAACATATATCACAGGCATTAAAGTATGCATTATAGTAACCCTGCAGGGCTTTTATAGATGTGAAAATGCATTGCATGATTAAGATCAGTATTATGGAAAGACAGAAAAGATTTTTGTGGCAGAAAGAAAAAAAAACATGGTTTAGGTTAAAATAAGTATTTTTGTACAAAACTACTTCTTTATGTTTAGGCAACAAAACCACTTCAGTAATATTGCAGCGGATGGGTTTAGTTGAAAACCCTGTGCATCTCAGGGTGCCTTGTGCGTCGGTATCAGACGTCGAGGGTCGTGACAAAGTGGCGGGATTTGATGAGTTGGGATGAGACCGGTCTGGGATACTACAGTAGATGCTCTAATGCAGTTACTGAACGTAGCTGCCAAATGTAACTGGTATACTGCGCAATCGCACATAAGTTAGCAGCTCACTAGCTATGAAGGGTTAAGGTTATAGCGTTAGGTTAAAAGACAGGGTTTGGGTTACAGTTGCATCTCGTTACTTATAAGGAGAGTCACAGCGTTATGTATAACATGTTCGGAAACCTCGTTCGGTAACTACATTCTAGCATCTACCGGATAGTACCCCCTCAGTGTAGGTGGGATTCTCAGCTGATCACCATGGTGACGCAGCATGAAACTGCCGTGACATCATCTTTGTCTGCACTTTGCCATACATTATGCCGTACAATTGACAGTGTATGGTGTAGTTTGGTGGGCAGCCATTTTTTTTAAATCTGGGTTGAGTGATTAAAAAAGTTGCAGTCGCTATTGTCGGCAGCTTGGCTATTTAAAAATTGTGGATTTTTTCAGGATGTCCCGTGTCTCAATAGTAGCGGTTCTCTCTGAGGAATCAGCGGTCTGCAGTGTTTTAACTCCACCTTCTAGATCGGCTCAGGTTGCTTGGAACCTCGAGCGAGGTGGTACCAAAAGAAGTACCAGGTACTATCCAAAACTTTAGCTAATTGAAAACCAAAAGAAGAGTGAGTCGAGTCGTACCATTTAGTGGAAAACGGCATTAGTCTGTAATCTTTGGTCTGGAGCACTTTACGGATGCCTTCGTGGGCTGTTGAAGGCCAAAAGTGATATTGGTGTTGAATTAAAATGAATTACAGATTAAAGAATAAGTCTGGTGATATTCTCTATTTTTCTAACTGTCAACAAATCCCATGAAAAGGCCAACACCAACAATGAATTGATCTTGCTAACAAGTCATGTTTGCAGCCAAAGCCTAATAAAGCTTATTCCTCTATGGACCTCAGAAACGATTAAAACACATCAGTGAGCCACATTGCTTCACTGGCTGGCATGTTCCTTTCTAACGATGAATATGGGCACTGTAGTTTATTTTGACTCAATCACACATTCACAGACCTGCTGCTGTAAATATTCACTATAGCGCATCAAATCTGCTGCTGAAAATAGTTCCCAACTCATGAACTATTCACTCCTGTTTGAGTAAACCACAATGCCCAACTACTGAGCCTTTTTGCCAGACTTATCCTTGCAGTGTAAACCTAAATGTATGATGTTACTGGTAGGTGCAATTAGGTCTAATTAATCTGAAGTCCTTATGAGAATTCCTCTGAAGATGTGATGGAATTACAATAACTCAAATATCCATGTATTTATGGTCTTGACCAGCATTGGCATTTGACTTATCTCACAAATAAAATGCATTTTTGCTACTGCATGACTTTGGTATTTTACCACATGTTTGTGAGGATTGTGTAAGAAGACCTAAACAACAGGAAGCGCGACATGGCTCCCCTCCTCCGGAGGGAAAGACAACAGTTGACATTTTCTCCTACTCTGTAATACGACTCATATGAGCGTTTACTGAAATAGCGCTCCTAGCGGTCTGAGTAATAACGACCCATATTGATGTTTTATTGTTAGGCGGCTCCTTTAGAGTATTTAGAGTGAGAAATCCACTAAGGGCGGGAGGGGCTGGTGGCAAACACAAGACTTTCACCCAGCAGAGTGGGGTTCGTGTCCTCCGAAAAAAGAGTTATTTTTAAGTGAACGTAACAACTGGAAGTACGTGAAGTACCATGTCATGGCACATGGCGCATCGTGGGATGTATGTGCCACGTCATGTGACTTCCTGCAGATACACAGAAGTGATTTAATTGAATGCCTTTTTTCTAACCCTACCAAGTTTGTTGTCAAAACCTTAGTCTGGGTTGCTATGTAAGCAGTATCAGCATGAAGCGTTATACTTCTGCTGGGAGAATCCAGGAAGTCTTGCTTGACATAAACTGATGCAGACAACTATGGACAAAAGGAACTCCATCTTCAGGTGAAATGATTATGAATTTATTTTTAGAGTATAGGCAATTAAACCAAGCAATGCATATTGATTCTAGGACTTCATCAGGGTCTAGAGATTAAACAAAACAAGAGATTTGTTTGAGAGTATAATGTAATACAGTAGATCATCTATGCCACCACAGGAGGGTGTGAAGAAATGTTCTTAATTGTGCATTTTTCATGTTCAGTAATACAAAATTATTAATTCATAGTCTCTTAAGTTGCACTTTTAATATTGCTTTGTATTCATGGAAAATAGATTTGCTTTCACACAGAATTATGTATGCTTTCAGAGAATATTCAGTAAAATAAAATCCATTAGGGCAAAAAAAAAAGGGTGAGGGAGATGCAAAAACTGTGGTTTTAATGCAACAAATCATTTGCCATTAACCTCACCTGTTATTTTATGGTAAGTAGGGTCTGTGTTATTCTAATAATAACTTCTAACAGAAACCAATCAGGTTAGGATCACACCGCGACATGAAAAAAAAAACAGCGACACCGTGACCCTCTATCCATTACACATACTACTTTTTGACATGCTGCTCTACAATGGGGCTTTTTACATTTTGCATTTGTGATGTTTCAGCTGTTCCAGGTGTCAGGCCTGGCCACACAAGTGTGATGACAGAGAGAAAACAGCCCTGATGTATGATCCTGGTCTGTCACGTCAGGTCAGTACCACAGCTCATTCAACTGCCGATGATACGCTAAGTCCCACAACACAGGCCGACAAAGAGGAAAACACAACTGTGTAAGTCCTGTAAGCATTGTAAGTCTCTGCCGTTGCTGTCCTTTTTCACTGCCAATATCAACAGAAATGTCAACAGTGAGCGTCTGTCAGCATCTCGTGTCAGATAATCACAGGAAGTGGGCCTTGTTATGGCTGAGTTCATAATGCTCACCGTAATCCGTCACTGGGCATCAAGTAGGGCAGTAATATTCTGCGATAAGCAGATATACTGTTTCGCCATAATACGATTATCAGTTATAACTTATTCCAACAACAAACACGACTTCAAGAATGATCATCGCATATACTGAGTGAAGCTCATGCTTGAGATACACACACATAAAACAATATTCAGCTGTTTATTATGCCGTGACATTTGAAAAACAACCAAGTGTATCTTTTTTAATGTTAACGTCCGTGATTCAGGAATATGAATCGGCCGAATGTGGATTCTCTATGATGTGCTCTTTAGAGTCATATCTGAGTGCAGAAGTAACCATTTATTTGCAGAGCAGATGAGAGTCTGCAGCAATATTACATTTCTTTGCATAAAATGCTCATAGGAATTTATTCAATAAATCCAAAGTTTGTTTGCTCACTATTTCTTGTGGACTCTGAATAGATGCAGGTACAGCACAGCCGGCGATCTTTCAGTGGGGAAGTTATTAATTTGGTCGATATTGATATTGTCCCATTGGCATCACTATAATGGCTGATTTATGTCTGAGGGAAAATCAATCAAAAGCGAATGCTGCCTTGGATGCTGATGCTTTTGATATGTTTTCGTAAACCTATACTGTTCTATTGTAGCAAGGACATTGTATAGGATTCTTATACTTTTGATCAAAGTATCCACAGTCATAAGAGTACATGCAGATGTTTCTCTTTGCAATATTATGCTGACATTTGGCAGCACTGTTTGAAATGAAAAAAGGTTATTTAACAGCGGTCATCATGTGTTTATAATCTGCTGTTTTTGTTTCATTGTTGTCACTCAGTTCTGCAAATTCTGCAGCTTGTTGAGACTTTGGGGACAGCGAAGCATGTTCATCGTTCAGGAGGTTTTTACCAGATAAAACTGGATAAAAAGTCAATTCATGACTTCTGGCAGACAACCACAATACTGATGCATACATAAAAGGGATATGACGGCATTGACAGACGACCAAATGTAACGGACCATTACCTTGAATAAAATTACAGATTTCTCTGGGTTGTTGGAAACATTTGGGATAATGTAAGTACATAACTCAGCAAAATATATAACATAGGTCTAGTCATTTTTAGACATTTTAATGCCGAAATGTCACATATTATACCTTTAAGTACACCTAAACATGCAGAAATCATGCATATTATTGCTCATCAAGGTAAAGTTTAACAGAACTGAAAATAAGCTATGCAAAGCAGATTTGAAATTTGGTCTGTTTGGAAAAATTAAAAAGTACCTAAAATGCCAGCATGCATAATTTTGCTCGACAACACAAAGTGGAGAAGCTATGCAAAGCTAAATAAAAGCTCCTTTAAAAGTGAAAATAATAAGGGTGTGACTATACTTTTGTGACTGTTCAGAAGCAGATTTGTTTGTTGGTGCTCTAATATAAAAATGCATTAAATCTTTTATAAACGAACTGCTAAAATAGAGCATTGTCAATATCAGTTTGCTTGGTATGTGCTTTATATCACAATGGATGTGGAACAGAATTAAAAACACCACAGTGCTTATGTACCACAGACTACCAGACTCAGTAAATAAGAATAAGTTCACCATTTGTAGAGTCCTCACACACACACACACGCACGCACGCACACGCACACGCACACACACACACACACACACACACACACACACAGGCTGATACTGCACAAATCAGCTTGCTAAAACACCCTTGTTAACATTTTAAACCTACAGAATCATAAAAGGTGATGCCGGGGAATTTTGGACTTCCATTCCCCCCTAAATCACACACACTCTTGATTTGCAATTCCAAATCTAGAACATAAATAGGGCTTCACGGCAACAGCGTGAATCCAACTAAAAAAACCTTGAATAGATTTTGAATTTTAAAAGCGAGATCAAATGAAAATCACACAAAGGCACCAGCAAGTGGAATTGAAAGTGTGATACAGATGAGGGGGGTGTTGGGGGGGTACGGATGAAAACAGGATTAGACTCCACAGGCCTGGTTCCCACAGATTGCCTGAAATGGGGAGCAGATTTAAAGCAGGTACTGTGTGTTGACAGGTTTGGCTTTTTTTTTTGCGCAGGCATTTCCCTTTCCTTTTTTTCAGCATGTCTTACACATTTAACTAGACCCATGTCAAAACCTGTTTACATGTCATGAAAAGGAGCGGAACATGTTCAAATCGGGTAAGCTATTGAAGAAGAAACTTGGATGATTTGACAGTTTGAGTCTCTTTAATATTGCCCACTTTGAGCAGGCTGAAACAAAATGATATGCATGTCAACGGTTTCGCTGTTACCCTGCTATTAAACGATGTTGTAATTGACGTTGATTAAAATAATGCTACTTCTATGTTGAGGCAAGTGTATATTCTGCTCTTGTCTACACATGTTACGCACACACAGAGGCGCACAGCAGTTCAGAGGCCATGTTGTTGTACCTTGATTTTCCTCTACAAATCAAATACAGGCTGCATGCTTAAAGCGTTTCCTCGTATGTCAGCAAGTTTTAGAGATTAAACTGTTTCATGTTTAATGGGATAAGGAGGAACATGAGCTTCTATCCAATCCTGGCCCAATTGAGTGTTTTTAATGCAATTTGTCAACTCCCTCTGCTAGTGGGATTTGTTCCATACTGTTAGATGTGGAGTCAATTACATAGTATCTCTGAAGAGTATTTTGCTTGAGAGATTGCTCATCTGGCAATATTAAAGCTACTTAGTATATGTTTGGCTGGAGAGAGGGAAATACAGTTAACAGGTTTTTAAATTCCATATCCACTTTTTTTTTTTTTTCCAACACGATTTACTGGATGCAATTTGGAAATGTTTGATTTAAGTCTCGTTGTATCTGCACACATTAATATAGAAATATATGTGACAGTAATAATATGGATTGCTCTTTTGAAAACAGGGGAGCAAATAAAACATTCACTTAACTCTATATATGATTCTGAAATGTCCTATATGATTAATCATAGACTTGAAGCATTACAAATGACTCACTGGTTAATGTTAACAAATATTCTCCCTTAAGGGCCTCTATTAATAATTTCATATTCTCTCCAAATATTATTCTATCCACCTGCTGCGTGTGATCCTATTTTTCCCTTTTTTTCCCCCGTTTTGTGATCATACATAATTTAGTCCCTGGCCACATCTAATAAATGATGTTGACATATGCTCTTGCAGAGAGCACTGCCTAGAAGTGTTGGTTGATAAGCTTCTTTGCATTCTTACTGGATCCAATTTTGCCCTATCAGTACATGAGTGTGTGGCTCTTCTCACATGGTCCACTAGACTAGGCCTCGGGATGTCCCGAGGCTTCCGATTAGTGAAAACTGTTGGAGGGGGGAAAGAGATTTGTGTAAAATTCAAATTTGTCACCAATAATTAAGGGTCCCGTTTTCGATTCTTGCCCCTGTGTGTGCAGAATGGCATTTATAAAGACCATATTCATGTGTTTATTTATTTGTTATGTTGTCATGTTTTACTGACTAAACTCTCTGCTCCCCTTTTTTGTCGTTTAGTTTTCATGGCATTTCTGTTAAAACAGTTTATAGTGCATAGTGCTGGACGGTATACCGGTTTAAATTTCTTGTATCATGTGATTTTTCATATACCGCCACACTGTAACTCTCTACCACACTGCTGTAAATCTTCAATAGGCTGCAAAATATATAATATTGTTCGCTGTGAAGAGCGCTGCCATCGGGGCAAGCTGTGAGAGGGGACCCCTATTAACTGTGTACTCTTCTTACTAACAGTTACAACTTTTAACACAACAATTAATAACCCAAAACTAACTATTTAACAGGGCAAAACACCATGGCACAACAATTTGTGACACATAAATAATTTGTAACACTAATAATTGTACATTTACAAGATTACACGATCGAACAGCATGTTTTTATTCCACACTGACAGTAGAATAAGCAACTATAATAAACCTGTAATAAGGACCAGTCATGGAAAAATAAATAAATAAATAAATATATATATACACTTTGAAACCACCAGAATCTGAATCTTAAAAAAATACTGTGATACACATTTTTAGTCATACTGCCCAGCACTAATAGTGTGTGTGTGTGTGTGTGTGTGTGTGTGTGTGTGTGTGTGTGTGTGTGGGGGTGTGTGCGTGTGTGTGTGTGGGGTCAAGAGCCAGATTCGCACCCACACTACTGCACTACTGCGCCCACCGAGCCACCAGAATGTGGAGATGGATTAAAAATTGAAATTGCTTTAAGCGCTTATAACCAAATATTTGTCCATTCTCAGCCTGAAATGAATTCCTACAGTTCCAACTCAACACCCCCACCTCCTCTTCTTCTTCTTCTTCTTCTTCTACCCCGAGCATTACGAGAGAGAATCAATTCGATCAATTCCCCTCTACCAATTGTTTGTTGTTTTTTTTTTTTTCCTGCTGACCACACCTCAAGGATTAATATTTGATTAGCCTTTAGGAGAGGTGGAAAGTACTTATTAACCTTATTTGTCAATCTGTCAGTGCCACTGTGCGGATTGTGCCTTGCGGCGGGGAGCGCGGGGCCGGAGGGGGGAGGGGATCACTTCAGGGAATATCATGTCTTCCAATGACTGCTCTCCTCTGCATGTTTCATCATAATTATCCATTTTAGGTTGCTGCCACAAGCATGACATTCATTTCTGCATTTTGAATACATTTGTTAATTGATAATATGATACGTTGTCCCAGAATAATGTAATGGTATTGATGTTTAGCTGCTGTTTCCTTCCACAATCTGGCCAATTATGTCAACTTCTTCCCAGAATGAATAACAAGATGGGTGTGTGTTTACTAATTTTATTCATAATGATTGTTTGTAAACAAAAAAATTGAGTGTGTTGCCATTTAAGTCACTTTTATTACGGCCCATGAGGACAAAGCATTCACTCATTTTGAAATTGATGAGTAAACTTCCACACTGTAAGCAGTCCCTTTTTTCATTAGTAATTTTAATTAAGTCTTCTGCACAACACTGAAATTGACTTTATGTATAATTGTTCATTATACGTCTTGTTTTCTACGATGGGGAAATTAAGGGGCCTCAAATGGATGAATCTGAGACATGATTAGTCTTGTTCATCCCAAATGTGTAATTTTTTTAATGCCTGGCATGAGCTTTGCTGTAAAGTGAAATTGATACTCGGTATATGAAAACATTTAATGAATTGCCAATTCTGTTGTCAAAATCACGCTAACAGATATTCTTCGGGGAAATTTAAGGGGGGAGAATGCACATTTGAACATTCAAGCTCTGCAGCATTCATATTGATTTTTTTTCTATTATTGACAATAAAAAATACTGTTTTCCAGAATTTAAAAGAATAAAAGGTGTGTCTGCAAAACACACACACAGTAGTATTTAATAACCAGTGGCTTTATCTGTGTTGTGTTTACAGAGTGCAACTCTTGCATCACAGCGTATAAAGGTCTGACTGTCTCTGCCTTTAAAGGGCTCGGGTCTGGCTCCGGTTGTGTCTATATGATAACACCTCTCCGTGCTCATTGAAGGCCCTCCCAGATCCGTCTCCTCTACCTCGGTGTTATCTGTGATCATACGCCCCCACGCTATCGAGCTCAGTCAAAGACCATCCCATGGTTTGCAGTGTTAATTACAGATCCTTTGATGTGATAGAACACAGCCCTGTAGAGATTGATTACTCTTTGAGCTAAGTTGTCTTCCAATTACTTAGACAATTAGCCAACTAATTAAAATACTTACCCTGTGCATTGAAAAAGGAAGAGGACTACTGCTGTGAGGATCTCCCTTGATATATGAGCTGCCAGGGATTCTCAGAGTGTCTCAGCTGACGAGAAGAGGGCCCGGTGTGCCGACACAGCTCTGGAAAAAAAAGGCCCAAAATGAGTCACGGCAGCAGATTGTGATAATAATGTGGATCAAGCATTTGGCGTTTATCACTTCCTGTTGATTGAGGATAACGATGTTAGATCAGGGGAATCGATGTTTGACAATCCATCATTTCATGAGTTGTCTGTACCGTCTGACAAATAGCAACTTCTGAATGACAGGCTCAAATATTAAACATTTATAAATGGATGGCTTTTTTTTTTTTGTTAATTTGACTTTTTATCTTTGCAGACTCGCAAAGGAAAAAATGTAAAGGAGCAACGTTCAGCCTCGAGTTTTCTACTGACAAATAATTAGACAGTTGACTTGAAGTCGCTGGAGCATGTCTGAAAATCATAAATCATTTGTAGTTAGTCTGAAAATAGTCAGTTTGGGACTCTTTCTTTTAAGGGTCCGTGGAGGAATTTGGTCCTCTGATAAAAGACGAGAAAAATAATTTCCGAGATTCTCAAGAGGCTTAAAAATAATTGTATTTAATAGCAAACAGTTACTGTCCCTTCTTCACTGTTATCAAAATATTGAATGTTATTACTTTATTTGCAAGCAGCAGCTGTGTTTGTCATATTTCTGTCCCCGTCGTGCAAAATAAGTGCAGTTTGTGCATGCGCGTCTGTGGATTGTTTCTTGCACAATATCAAACAGGCTTAAGAGCTGTTTGTGTTTCTCATGGTGAATGACAAATGAGCCTGTCTGACTGACCTGTGGTGCTCCGCCCACATGGTGACAGAAGAGTTGTTCTAACCACCAAAGTAGAGGACATTCCTGAAGAATCTACCAACATACTCAGGTGGTTCCAAAGATGTTGCAGACTGACATCATCAATTCCCACGATTAATTGCAGTTCTGGTTGCAGCGTGAAAATCTGAGCAAAAACTAACTTTGATTGCCAGAGACAGATTGCCTTTGTTCATTTTTGAAGGGTGTAATTGCCTAACAGAACCAAAGAAACAAAACAAAATTCCTTTGTTTGTGATCGCCCCCCAGAACGACACATACAAACATTTTCTGATCTGTCGACTCCCCATCGGCAGAACGACATCATTTGCCAGCTTGCCTTCCAATCAAATCATAGTTGCAAAAATTAGGACACTACTAAGGTTTGGTTTGAGTTTGGTTAAGGCAAAAAAAAACTGATTTGGTTAGAGTTAGGGAAAGATCTAGAACAACTTCACACTATTTCCTCCTTTGCTCCTGATGGACAAGAGTCATAATTCCTATGACCCCTAGAAGGCTTTTCTTCTTGAACGCAAACATACTGCAGGTACAGTATCCAAAATTAACCATTATGGTTGTAAAGCATTATATCTGTATTTGCACATCTTTAAAATAATCTGTATTCTAACAGAAACTGGAAATGGGTAGTACATAAATCAAAAGTGAGCAGTAATAGATTAGTCACTGCTCAAACAGAAGTGCAAGGTAGCCGGTGGTTCTCCTGGTGGCCTATTCAGGCAAAGTATTCTCATGAACGGGTTCATATAACTTACGAAAACGTATGCACAACGGTTCGTATGATATCTTACAAAATATGGCCGCTCTATTTAATTTTGTGAAACGGTCGCACGATCGCTGTTTTAAACACGTGACCATCGCTGTTTTGAACATGTGGTTAAGTGAAACAGAAATACTACTGCTTATATGCACCAAAAATACAACAGGCAACAACTCTACTTGGCTAGGTTTAGTCACCAACTACTTGGTACAGTTAGGAAAAAACAACAGGCTTTGGGTTAAAATAACGTGTAAAATTACGTATACAACATGACCCATCCACCGCTCCTCCCGCCCACCCTAAACAGGCTTCTCGGTCTTTATACTGTGTTGCATCACTTCCTTGTTTACTACGGCCACTAGAGGCCACCGTCTAAAAACAAACATCAATACGGGACATAATAAGCCAATAAGCGTAATAAACAATTACATGGGTCATCTACGAATTACAGTGTATTACTTTTCATAGGTATAACTACAAAATGAGAACAGCCTGATTCATGGAATAAAATGAAAACATATTAGCGTAATAGGCTCATTATTATTGTTTTATATTAGCCTTCTTTTCTTGCTTATTACTTTACATTCATTGGCAGACTCTTTTGTCCAAATCAACATACAATAAGTACAATCAGCCTCAGATAAACAACTAACATTATGTATGTTATTATTATGGCTTACAGCTGTCTAAATGTGCAAAACTGTCCATTCAAATGCCGATATTCTCTTTTAGGTACTGAGTATATTTATGTTGGTGTTAAGTTTATGTTTAGCATGGCAGTTCATCCCTGAAGCCATGATTCATTTGACTCTACACGCCCACATTTGAATGGGATGAAAAGTTGTTGTTCTATTTTTTTTGTGCCCAGCATCTGACTGAGGCTTGTCACACTTATTGTCATGTCCCTTTAACCCCAGCTGGGCAACTCCATTATTCTCCCTCCATTGTAATGTTAATGCTGTGTTATCTGTGCAAGGGACAAATATGCAAGGGACAATGGGGATGTAGACATGCATTCAATTTATGCATCCATAATTGCTTTTGATGATGTAGATAATTATGTTGCACTCCGGAGAGTTTTTGCACTGGGCAAATCACAGAAAAACCTTAAAACCTTTGTATTTCCTGACCGACTATCCCATGTAAATATGAGTTTATATGTAAAATACATAAAGCATTTTCAGGTATTAAAATCACTTAGTTGCTCACAAAGTGTGTATTCATCTCAGAGTATTTTACTGACACTTCAGTGCAAATGCAACTGAAAATATGAACTGCCAACACAGAATTACTCCATGAAGAGTGATTGCAGAGATTTTAGAAGTGTTACTGCTACAGTGATTTTTATTAGAAAGTAGAATTTTTTAAGATAAATAATGGGCTAAAATAAAGGTAGCAAATGACTTCAATATAAAATAGTAATTGCTTATGTTTTAGGAATATGTTCAAGGACAAACGTGAAAATGCTTTCAAATGTGTCCAGATATCTGAGTTTTTCACCAATTCATCATTTTTTAAAGTAATTGTGATAACTTCAAAAAGGTCTGAGGAACAATAAAGGTTCGAGTCCTAAACATCACAACACACATCACACATGCCTGACGCCAATTTCCCCAGCAATCCGTTGAAAACCAGCCCTGAAAACCAGTTGTCATATTGTTTTTTCAGACTTTGAATGAATTAGCTGACAACTTGTAATGTAAATAACATAATGTACTGCACATTCCCATTACATATGCAAGTTAAAATAGTAACAATAACAGCGGTTTCTTGGGTGAAAGTCATGTGTTTGTCCTCCTCTCTACGCAGACTTTGTCGCTCTTTATACTACGTCACCTGACTTCCTCCTTAGAGGCAACCCTGCACAGTGAAAACTAAAAGAATACCCAGCGAGTTAAAAAGTGACGCCAAGAGTCCTGATCAAGCGACTGTGTAGAGTTGAGAGAGGAGTGAGAACAAGATGAAGAAAATTATTTGATCATCGATTTTCAAAGTTATAAAGTATTTCAACAAAAAGGCAGATCCCTTCTAGCAATGCAGCACTTAGGTCACGTAATCACAGCCTCCTGGCTCACCATTACGTGGGTTATATACAAATGACAGTGCATAGCTTTTCATAGGTATGAGCACGAACAGCGGATGAGAACAGCCTGATGTATTCCTAGGATTATCTGATCTGAAAATGTAAATCTCCTTCCCCCTGTTAGTGTTTCCTTTTCCCTGCTGCCAGTTTCAAACTCGCAAGAGTGTGTCTGATTGAAGTTGTTGGTGCAGGTTGGATCGAAAGACCCCCTGTGATTAGGGGGTCAGCAAGTCTGGAAGATCAAGCTCTCCTTCCTTATCCTCTAATCATAGACTATATAAAACAATCTTAGCACCACTTAACCTGCGCAGGGGCCCTGATATGGCTTGGCATGCTCTGTCTCTATTAATCAATCAGCTTCAGACCTTCGTGAGATCTGGGATGCAAATGTGTGTTACAGCTGAGGGTCCCATTTCTCAGGAGGTTTTTTTTGTCGTAATTAGGCCTTGGGTGCCAAATTCCTGTGAGCTTAAAATACAGGACTAATACAGTCAATTGACGAAGAACGTCTCTTAATTTAAGAATTTACAAGTCACTATTACATGTGGGATACACTAAACGTGACCAAATATTTAAATGAGTTGTGCCGTTTTCCAGCTGGCAAAGAATGAATTGATTTGTGGATACATACAACTGTGTGCTTGAGGATTTATAATCAAATAAGCTTGTCTCTGTTTCGCACAACATCTTCCATGAAAATCATCCCGGTGTCTCACTCTGTCAAATCTGTCCTTTTCTCCCCCGTTTCACTGAAGAGGTGCAGCAGTATGATGATACTGACAACACAATTTAGGGAGCAGAACAAACTCAGCTCTTTTGTTTTCTGCTGACAGCTGTGTGCGCTCACTAATACAGACTTAAATGGTGAGGGAAATGATGAATAGGAGACTGTTGAAATTCAATATCATTCACCTCTGTTGTCAGACAAGAATAAAATGCGTTGATAGTGTCTCATAATCTTTGACAATATGATGTTTCTGGCAGTGTGATGATTAAAAGAAAAATTATGTGTCATCCGTCTCCAATGGTGGAATGTAACAAAGTACATTCCCCCAAGTGCTGAAAAGTTCAACACTGAAATATGCTTGCTTGGTTTCTGGTGGAGCTGAGAAGATCAACAACACTTTCATGCCTGTCTCCATTAAATATAAGGCTACAGCTAGCAGCATATTAGCTTAGCACAAAGACTGCAAACAGGGAAACAGCCTGGCTCTGTCAATCAATAACAAAATCAGTTTACCAGAACCTCTAATAATAAGTTCTTACTCGCAACTCTTCAAATACGGCAGCTTGGTCAGTGGCCCTCAGCGTCTGATACCGATGCACAAGTCATCCTTTAACTTCCACATGAGACGCACAAGGCTTTCAAATCACTCTGACGTAAACCCCTCCGTTGGCAGTATTAGACGCTCAGAGCAGCTGTTCGACCACGGCACTAAACCATGATCTTTTCCTGAACCTAACCAAGTAGTTTTGTTTGAATTCACAACATTGAACACGTGTTGAAGTCTAGGCCTATTGGTCTACCTTGCACATTAATAAAATTATGCCAAAGTGGTACCCAGAGCGTTAAAAAAGTGACACCAGTGGGTCCTAACCAAACATCGATATGTAACGAGTTGGGTGTGAGAATATGTTGGTTTCAGTTGTTTCTCCCAGTTTCCAGTTAACTTCTCATCCAGCGAGCATATTTCATTTTGTCAAAATGCCACATTATCTCTTTAAAGTTACACTCTGTTTCACTCTTTTTCCCCTATGGCGATAAGCAGTAATTGCAGGTGTGTTTTTGAATCTCACTTCCCAGAGATCCAAATAGTGTCGCCTGTGTGACGTGGGTTGAAGAGCGAGTCTGTTGCGTTAGCTCCGCCTCCCCTCTCTGGTGGACAAACCAGTGTTGGGTGGTGGAAAACGTGCAGCTGTGCACCACTTGTGATTTTTCCTGGGAATGTCACCACAGACATCCAGTTCAGAATAATGCAAATGCATCAGTGGACTAAAGGCTCAATTATCATCATCATTCAGTTACATTGTTTTTTTAACATTGTCATTTCATACATTGTTATTATAAAAATATAAATTATAGCCATTTTAAAGTAATAATTGAAATAAATGTCTGTTAAGTCTATCTATGGCTGAATGTACTAAAGAGAATGAAATGGAGATCTTCCAGACTGTACCTTTAAGTAACATTTTAATGCAGGACTTTCACTTGTAACTGAGTATTTTTACAGTGTGGAATTGCTGCTTTTACTTAAGTAAATAAATAGTATTTCGCCCACCACTGTCCATGTCATATGTGCCTGTGCAATGTAATAAAACAAGACCGATATCATGTTTGCAATGATGAACGGCACCTCCTGACTTTATAGTTTAATATTTTAACGCTTTTCGTGTCATTAAACTCAGCACTTTTCTTGCTGCTCGATTTTAGTTTTTGAGCCCCAAATGTGCATGTAATGATGCTGCCGGGGGTCAGTTTCATTGTGAGAAACGACACACTGCACTTTGAATCTGTAGGCTGCTTCAGTGAGGAGCACCATGTAATGTCCCTCCCTGCTGCTGTAGTCAGTCAGGGAGCTGCATCGAATGGCTGCTCCATCGTCTCAGGCTGGCTGGGCTGCTTATGAGAGGAACATAAACTACCACGCAATATCCCATTGTCTCTGGCCACTTAGTTCCTCTCATTGTTAGAGGTTATTTTGCCCTTATGAGGGGCAGAAGGTTTTCAGTGTCAGTGGCGGGTGATTAATGATTCGCTGTGGCTGCCTCCTGCTGAAAAGTGCACACTCAGTCTAGACTAAGATTTCCCCAACCTCCTCTCTACCACGGAGACATCCATACACCAGTTGAGGAATTTTAAATCCCATAGAGACCCATGTCCCTCTGAACTTATTTAACACATTTGTTCCTCTGACTCAAAAAAAAACAAAAAAAAAAAAAAACATAATTGATTTTTAAGTGGAAAGTCACATTTACATCACTCCATTCCCTCATGGTTAATCAAGTCTAATTAGCTGGACAAGTGGAGACGTAACGTGTTTGGAATCAGAAGGTGTACTGTAAATTGATTTTTTTTTTGCATGTATTTCTTGAAGCTGCATGACAGTAAAGATATCAAGTGGCAGCATTGGCGAGGAGCAGTGCGTGGTGTTGTATAAATATACAAAAATGATTTATAGTGTGTAGAAAATGAGACAGCCCTCCCTCTTGGTTGGCACCTTCGACAATCCCTCAAATCTCTTTGTGTTTTGAGCAAAGACCAAAGGAAACACTCCTGAATAATGAAAGCAGCATTCCTCTCATATGAGACACATTACAAAAACAGGAAGAAAATAATGAATATATTTGGTGTTGGGGGGTGTTTCACAGGGACGCCATGTATGGAAACCATGCAGGGAGCCACCTTTGTTTCCCGACCTTTACCATCAAACACTATTCTTGTTTCCAAATCCCTCCGAGTGCACGAAACAACCAGACTCTGCTGGGGCCTATATGACTCAAATTATATCATTTGTCCAATTTGCTATTGTTTCATCCATGTCAGGATAATTTGCTTTGGGTTTCTCTGTAATGTCTTGGGTTTTGTCTACCCCCCCTGAGACACCATGCTATACAGTGTGTGCCCTAGATAGACTGTTTATCAAGTGCCCCGTGTTCTGTCAAGTTGACTTTCCAACCATGATGCACAGATAAAACGTATAGCTTCATTTCACTGCTAACCTCAGGAGGAATAAGCCTGTGACCGCGGCAAGAGCCTGTTTACCTGGGGTATTAATTGGGTCAGAGTTAAAAGCATGGCGGAGACGGTCTCACCGAGGATAAAGACAAGGCAGTCATCATTACTCAACACCTACTGTATAATGACAGCTTCATCTCTCCCTCAGTAGCCATCCCACTCCTAATTAATCTCATCATCTCTCCTAACAGTCGGACAGTCAGCAGCCAAACAGATTCAACATGTGTTATCACCACGACTACCACTCTGAAACTATTTCTCCTGCAAAGTGAGGACTAGATCTGTCATTCTAATTTCTCAAGGAGCCACATCAGTCTGTCAAGATCAGATCTACCCCATTCACCAGAATAAATGTTGGCATTGCACGTTTCTCCAAACCACGGATGTTAGATTTGTGCATTTCATATGTCGAGGATATGTTGCAACTTTACATTTAAATTTTTAATGATATGTTGTGACAAGGCTGTGATTAACGTGTGGTAGGTTTAGGCACAAAAACACTTGGTTAGGGATAGGAAAAGGAAACATTTTGGCATAAAATATCAGTTTTTGTTACCAGATCCACAGCTAGAAATGTCCTGATCTCTCGTTAAAAAAATACATGTTTTTGTCAGCAGAACCACAGCTAGAAATGTCCTGGTCTTTTGTTAAACAAGACAAGGTTCAAACCTAGTATGTGGCTGGACCGTGTATGGTCAGTGTGTTTAGTTGTTACAGGGATAGTCAGGGTCATCTATAATGTGTAATCTGTAGTAGTCACAGTAATAATTGTTTGTTGTGTACTTAACTGACTGTCGCGCT
>JAOVVB010000030.1:12570122-12584864 GCA_028570985.1 Heterobranchus longifilis | reverse complement strand
GTCACTCAATATTAATACAGAGTGCATTGACGTCTGGCAAGCTGTCTAGACATCACCTGAGTGATTCATCAGAGAGCGGTGCCACAGGAGAAACTCGTCTATAGGCCCCCAGCTCGATATACAACCGTAACAAGTCTCCAAAGCAGAGCTAACTGGTAACTAATATTGCCCTGATCAGCTTGTGTTAACATCCTAAATCTTTTTCTCCATAAAAGGTAAGAGAGCAGGGAAACGATGCACTAGTGGTTCCTGCTATTAAAAAAAAAAAAAAAAAAAAAAGAATTCATACACTCTCAATTTGCAAAAAAAAAAAAAAAACCTGCTGCATAAATACAGCTTCATGGCTACAGCATGAAACCGATGTAGAAAAAAAATGAATAGATTTTGAATTTTAAAGGCGAGATCAAATGAAAATCGCACAAAAGAGGCAGCAAGTGGAATTTAAAGTGTGATACAGGAGACGGGGGTGTATGTGTGTGTGGATAAAAACAGGATTAGGCTCTGCAGGCCTGGTTCCCACAGATTGCCTGAAAACCGGGGAACAGATTTAAAGCAGGTAGTGGATGTTGACAGGTTCAGTTCTGCGCATCGCATTTTCTATGTGTGGTACACACACTGACGTGTCGGAACCTGTTTACATGTCATCGAAAGTAGTGTAACATGTTGTGTAACATGCTCCAATCAGAGTGACTGATTCGCGGTCGAGTCAGACGACGCGACCGTTTGACTCTCCGAACGCTCGGGGTTAAAAGCCGTTAAAAGTCGGTCTGTCGCCAGCTCTATTACGTCACTTTAATGTTTTTCTACCGCCCCCCTCCCCACGTCGTTTTTTTTTTTTTTTTCTGCCTGAGCCTACATTAGAGATGTTTTCCTGTGCGTCAGCAAGTTTAGTAGATTAAAGAGCAGCGTGTGTAATGGGATAAAGAGAGACACGTGCCTCCCTCCAATCCCAGGCCAATTGAGTGTTTTTAATGCAATTTGTGGACTCCCTCTGCTAGCAGGATTTGTTCCATACTGTTAGATGTGGAGTCAATTACACATATCTCTGGAGTAAATTTTGGTTGAAGGACTGCTCAGATACTTATTGCCAGTAATGAATATACATGTATAAGGAGTTGCAAGTGCGCCTTAAACATTGCGGCGGTCAATATTGTCAAACGTCCTAATGCGTTTATAATGCGATGTACTCGCTGGCCCGGTTTTAGCCATGGCTTCTTGCGGAGCTAATGCTCCTTAAGTGTAAAATGTTTGCAAGGGGGCTGCATCGAGATTCTCAAGATGAATGTGTTACACCACCACCACCACCACAAATTTTTGCCTGATGAGGCTACGGCTCTGTGCATTAATGGAGATGAGTCTTCTGAAGTCCAAAGCCCGTATCCAAACGTACATAGGGTTAGATTTAAACACGCTTTTAAAGCTGTAATTACATTTGTCTTTGGAACACTATCATTGTCGTACCATTTTACCGCTTCTGGTTGGAGAGTCAGTCGCATAGATGCCCTGTGTGGACTGCAGTTAATAGTTCAGGACTGGAATTTTCTACAGTTTTGTACCTAATGAACTGGACTCCATATGAACTTAAACACGTCTCCTGTTAACAACCAAATGAGGATGGGTTTCCTATTGCCATCTCAGGGAGTTTTTCTTTGCCACCAATGCTGTCGGCTTGCTCATCAGGGACAATCACTCACTTACTCACTCATTGTCTACCACTTTATCCTGTATTGAGGGTTGCGGGGGCCTGGAGACGATCACAGGAGACTTAGGGCACAACACGGTGTACAACCTGGACAGGGTGCTGATCCATCGCAGGGCACACACACATACACACACTCACACAATCATTCACACACTACGGGCTATTTGGGAATGCCATTTAGCCTAATCTGCAGGTCTTTGGACTGTGTTGGAGAAAACCGGAGAACCTGGAGGAAACCCACCAAGCACGGGGAGAACATGCAAACACAGTGACGGGAATCGAACCTGGCCAGGAATTAAACATGGACCCAGGAGGTGCAAGGCGACATACTCATTTCCCTAAATTTCTTTTGATTCTGTAAAGCTGCATTGCGAAAATGACCATTGTTAAAAGTCCTATATAAATAAAATTGAATCGAATTGAAAGTTATTCCGATCTGTTACATGATACACAAGACGTCTCGACGTTTTAAAATCGTTTTGGTTTAAAACTGCACATTGCTGATTTCATTATGAAGAGCGAAAAAAGAGACGGATCAGCGTTCTCCACGAATCTGAACCTCGTTCCTGGGAGGAGAGGGTTACGTATGGAGCACAGCATGAGCATGAATCATTGAATCAAAGAGCGTATTATTATCTTAATGAAGGTCTACTTTATGCAGACTTACCGTTAAGTGGAAAGCCTTTACTCCGTTATATTGTTATTATTGAAAATGTTCTATATGATTAATCATAGATTTGAAGCACCCCCAGTGACTTACCGGATAATGTTAACAAATAATTCTCCCTCAAGGGGGTTCTATTAATAATTTTCATATTCTTTCCAAATATTATTCCACCCACCTGCTGCGAGAGCTTCATTTTTTTTCCCTCTCTCCCCCCACTTTCGTTTTGTGATCATACATTATTTAGTCCCTTGCCACATCTAATAAATGATGTTGACATATGCTCTAGGAGGAAGCAGTGCCTGGCAATGTTGGATGATAAGCTTCTTTGCATTCACACTGGATCCAATTTTGTCCTATCAGTGAGTGTGTCTAGGGCTGCAGACATAGTCCACTAGGCCTCGAGATGTCCTGGGGCTTGTGATTAGTGAAAGCAGTGGAGAAAAAAAAGGAGAGAGAGAATCGGCTAGGGAGTTGAAGAAGAAGAAGAAGAAGAAGAAGAGGAAGGGAAAAAAAACCCACACACAGAGGCAACAAAACAACCCTATCACAACTGCTATCCTCTGTCACAATAATGCTTCCCCCTTGCTACTGAGTGCTTGATTTCCAATTTCCTACAAATATTGCTGGGTGTTTTCGTATTTTAGCGCTCTGACTGCAGTCTCTTGCGTTTTCCTTTTCTACCCATGAGGGATTATTTCATAGATCTGGCAGCATTTCTTTGAATTGAGTAAGGCGCACAAATTACTCTTAGCGTGTAATTGGGAATTTCGTTTTTTAACCTCATGAAATCATTTGTGCTACTGGAGAATGGATTTTTTTTTTCTCTCCCTGAGATATCATTTAAATCTTTAAAGTGAAAACATTAGCAAATCAGTTTAGATAGAACTACACGACTAGGTCCTCTCTCTCTCTCTCTCTCTCTGTATGTTTGGGTTTTTATTAGGTTGCACCTATCTCTATTTCCATCCGTCCGTCTAGGAACCATTGTAGTCCAACTAGGGACCGTGGAGGCCTGTGGTGATTACCATTGTATTTATTCCCACTGTACAACAGTAGTAGGACCTCCAGTCAACAATTACACAATATGGGGAATTTGGGAACGCCAATTAGCCTAATCTGCCTGTTTTTGGACTATGGGAGAAAACCGGAGAACCTGGAGGAAACCCAACAAGCATGGGCAGAATTTCCATGGCAGGAAGCGAACCCAGACCCTGGAGGTGCAAGGCGACATTGCTAACGACTATGGCACTGTGCCGCCACCTATCTCTATTTATCATGTATAATTATGTCCGTATTTTTTAAAACCTGTTTTGGAACGTCGACAGGTTTATTCCAATCCTCTCTTGTTTTCCTGCCAGTTATTAAGATATTATACAGAACCACAGAGACTGACTTTCCTTCTTGACTGCATAAATGTTCAGGGAATTTGTTTTCAAAAGCTTCACTGGCAAATCAATCGAATCAATGCCTCTGCACTGATTGTTTGTTATTTTTCTGCTGACCACACTGCTAGGATTAATATTTGATTAGCCTTTAGGAGAAGTGGAAAGTACTTATTAACCTTATTTGTCAATCTGTCAGTGCCAGTTTCCTTATTGGCCGTTGCTGGAGGGAGAGGCTGAGAAGGAGAGAGAGAGAGAGAGAGAGAGAGAGAGAAAGAGAGAGTAGGAGAAGGAGGAGGAGGAGGACTGTTTTAATTTCCTCTCCTGTCTGTCTCTCGGGGTAGCCCCTCTGTAATTAGCCACTTGGGTTCGAACATGCGTACATCTGCTATCAGTTTTCCACCGTAATCTGATCATTTAACACAGCCTGCCTCCTTTGCTGCGTGATATTGTGTACACATTAATATTAACTAGCATGGTGCGATCTGTGCTAGCGCTGCATACAGGATTACGCTTCAGCAGCAAATATGCTACGTCTTGCCAGGTCTACTTTAGGAAGTGTAAAAGAAGTAGGATTTGTCAAACTGACTTTAGTTTTCGCGTTTCAGCAAATTGGTCGCTAATAGCTCTCCCAGTCGTGGTGCGGTGAACACACGCTGTTCGGTCTGCATTGGATCAAAGTAGTGCATTGATCTGTGCTGATGAGTACATTCACAACCCACACACGTCTCTGAAACATCTCAGCTCTTCTTCGTCCTGCTGAAGGTTCTCCACTCGCATTCTTGCACTTTTGCTCATGAGCCACTTCATCGCAGTGTTAGATGGACCTGAATCTGATACCGTCAATGGGACGTTCCAATTGTCAACTGAAAAACTCTTGATTACGTTAACATGGGATATCTACATACAGTATACTGTATATAAATATATTTAGATTATACTTGTGCTCTCTAGGAACAACTTCATATACCAATTACAGTTCCATGATTTATTCTGCACCCCTTATACATCTTCTCTGATATGCTGGTATTGAGTTGTTGGTCCCTGTAATTAATAATACTATTGATATTTTCATTTATTTGTAAAAATAACTGCAATCTTTATTGCAAGTCAGGTCGTTTTCATTAACTTACTAATGCAGGAAGCCGAAAACATTTCAATTCCCTTTCCCCCACTTTTTTTTTTTTTTTTTTTTTTTGAAAATTGATAAGTAAGGTTCCCTGCTGTAACTAGTTCATTTTTCATTATAGTAATTTTAATTAAGTCGACTGCACAACACAGAAATTGACTGTTTGTATAATTGTTCATTACGGTTCTTGTTTTCCGCAACGGTTAGATTAAAATTTCCCCCAGATTGAGGAATTCGAGAAATGAAGCCGGCCTCCTCCTCCCAAACATCGTTCATAATTGCCTATAACCAGAGCAAAGGCGTTGTGAAATGAGAGTGAACTGTAGATAATGATAGCTGTGGTTTGAACAAACCAAAAATGCGCCTGAGAGAGTGAATTGCTCCGGCACACGTCTAATGAGGCAATGTTTCCTGTTATTGACCAACACTGAGCTTTTTTTTACGGTAAATACAAGGTAGCATGATGAATTGTTATTCGTTGTCATAATTGCATTTTAATAGAGATTTCTTTTAGAAAATGAAATAAAAGTGAGGCATGAGTATAGCTTTCTAGCACACTAATAAAGATTTCCTTTCTACTCATTTTCAGCATATTAAAGCATGCAATGCCAGGCTAGGGATTTCATTACCAATCTTGGAAAGTAAACCCCCTCCAAACCACACACAAATATATATTATATTATGATAAGTCCTTCTTCCATGTCTGGATTCTCACTAGAGGCTTCATCTTGTCAGTCTTGCATTATCTGGGTTCATCCACCCCCAACGCCACGGCATCGGCCTTGAGCGCGTACCTCAGTTAACTGTCTTAATTACAGATCCTTTGATGTGATAGAGCGCAGCCCTGTTAAGATTGATTACTCTTTGAGCTAAGTTGTCTACCAATTACTTAGACAATTAGCCAACTAATTAAAATACTTACCCAGTGTGTTTGAAAGGAAAAGTCGAGGCGCTCTATGAGACGTTCCCTTGACAGATGAGCCGCCTGCGTTTTCAGGAACACGTGCTCTTTTTTCTACCTCGCACGCTTCTTATGGGTGTAATGAACGAGCTTAGTAAGCTTTATTTATTCGTGGACTCTCACAGTTCTGTTAAAAATAGTGGAAATTGTATATTGGGCATGCTGTGTTGTGTTGTGGACATGGCTTCCAGGGTGAAAAGGCTAAGTGGAGGTGATCATCAGAGACCAGTGGCTAATGCGCACTCCTTCTGTCTCATCCTAGATGATTCTACAATGTCACTTGCTGAAGGTTGTGGAGGTTTAGGTTTTTATTTTTATAAAGTCGAAGATTTTTTTGATGAGGCAGTTCACATGTTGTAAGATGATTAGCATGGCTAAAAGTAATGGTATGATGATTAGCATAGAAGGTCAGTGCATACTTACATCTAGAGTAGCAATACTTTTTTATATTCAACTTAGGTAGGGTTGCATATTTTTATCCAAATTACTCATTATTGCGGCACGATAGCTTAGTGGTTAGCACTGTCACCTTGCACTTCCACGTCCCGGGTTCAAGTCCTGCCTGGAAGTTGCATGGTGTTTTCATGTGCTTGGTGGGTTTCTTTCCACAGTCCAAAGACATGCAGATTAGGCTAATTGGGATTCCAAAGTTACCCGTAGTGTGTGTATGTATGTATGCCCTGAGATGGATTGACCATCCCGGGTGTACCCCACCTCATGCCCTAAATCTTCTGCGATAGGTTCCTGGTCCCTGGAACCTATAGCCATATAGACGATGAGTGATTATCCACTAAAGCTATGATACTTCTAAATTATGGCAAAAAATATATGGATATACGTTAATTAATGAGTCCACACTCGTGCCCTTTACTGTCTTCCCACTAAAGCGTGGGATAGACATTTCAAGCGCAATAAATCTATTAATCCTCTTGCTTAAAATGATAGGCAACACTAAATGTCCATTTAGCTTAGTATTGCTTTCTCTTTTGTGTGTGTGTGTGTGTGTGTGTGTGTGTGTGTGTGTGTGTGTTTTTTTATTACTGCTGGACAGGCCTGTCAGGCTTTGTGGAAAACAGTGCAGGCATGTCTGATTGAAGTTGCCAGGTCAGGTTGGATCGAAAGGCCCCTGCTGATTAGAGAGGGTGTGAACTCAGAGCGATCAAAACTCTTCAGCTTCATCCCCCTAATCACAGGCTATATAAAACAATCTAAGCACCACTTAACCTGAGCAGGATCCCTGTTATGGCTCAGCCAGCCCTGTCCCCATTAATCAATCCGCCTTCGTGCCTGAAGAGTTGGGATGCAAATGCATGGTAATGCCCCCTCCTCCCTCCTCTAGGCCTTGCCTGCTGCCTCTGAGGCACCAGTGCATCAACGCACTAAACGCCTGATTCCTAAAGTATAAATATATATGAATATCTGTGTCATCCCGCCGTGTTGTTGGAGTGCTGGCATGTCCGAATGAGGGAGCAATGAGACAAGGCCAAGGCAAGGAGATGTGATCAGCAGACGCCCCCGCCACCCCCCTGCCACCCTTCGATCGCCCTGTTTTGGCCTGCACTGCTGGCTCCCTGCTGCTCTGGGGGATGTGTGGAGCCCAGTCCAAATGGCCAGCTGTCCTTCTCATGCAGGCCACTCACTGTGCTGATGAGAGCCTATGTAAACAAAGACAACACAACACCATCCCTCTCGCGCTTCTCTTGGAGAGGCTTGGAGAGTTTTCCAGCTGCCTGGGCCACTCTCGCCTGTGATGGCTACAGTTATTTAGTCCATCTGAGAGGGCCAGAATGTTTCCAATGTCAGCGGTAGGTGATTAATGAGTGGGACTGGTCACAGCCTGCTGTACTGGAGGACACAGGCCTGGACTGTGTTAGATTACTAACACAGGCCTCATCTCCTTTGCCATGGGAAAGTTTTCAGCTGAACTCCCTCAGCAGTGGCCTCTGGCCTGTGAAATCTAGCAAGCATTTTTCAGCCTCTTTGAACTGACTCATAATTGATTTGTCAAAGTGAAATCAAAGCGCCCGAATCAAACGTTCCCCGAAAAAGAAGAGGTAGATTTGTCCTCCCAGGCGAAGAGAACATTGCGACTTCCATTTTGTCTCGTTGGTGTGCTGAATTCAAATTAGCGTCATTTCGAAATTGCTCTGACACCCTGTGCACTCCTCTCACAAGCAGACAAAATAATGAATACGCTCTTAATGGGAATTTGTCAGAATGTATTTAGTGGCGCGGGCGGGTCATAAAAGCTGACGCTTGGCCTCCCAGCACTCATAATAGTAATCCTGCTCTTCCTCCCTGATGTGGGCCTCATTTGCTGCGGTTGTACAATACTGGAGCTATTTATCATAGAGAGACGCAAGCTTTATGACAGTGAAATACCACCACTTTGATTTATTGAGTCCCAAGAAAATATGTCTGTGAGGTTGTCAGTGACATCTCTAAAAATTGTTCCTCAAATCTTCCCATTACGAGCTAGCAGCCTATGAGGCACTCTCTTGAGAAATAAAAACCAGGCTCCTTTTATATACAATGCATTATTAACAACGTCATTACAATGGGCGTGCTGAGTGAGAGATTGTTTCTTCGGGGGGGTTATTTGGGATCTTTCAATGAGGCGGCCATGCTGAGAGCTACTGTCTTCACTGACCTTTAGCATCAAAGCCTGTTCTTATTTCCAATTCCCCACAAGCACAGCCATGCTGCAGCACTCTGCTGGGGACCATAGGCCTCACATTATATCATTTGTCCAATTTGCTATTGTTTCATCCCTGTCAGGATAATTTGCTTTGGGTTTCTTTGTAATGCCTTGGGTTTTCCCAACTGCCCCCAGAGAGGCGTCTTAGATGGTGTGTGCCCTAGATAGCCTGTTTATCAAGAACCCAGCGTTCTGTCACATCTGTTCCTCTAACCGTTATACACAGATCAAATGTGTGGCTTCATCTCCTTTGGAGTCTCCTGTGGGCTAACCCGATGGCCGCTGCATAGCCTTCCTTTGCGTCTAATGCGCTGGATGCAGAGGATGTGGAGCTGCCGAAAGAGGATGAGGAGAACTCGTTATTCCGCTAGCCTGTGAATGATGACTTCGCAGGTGCCATTCTCTTTCTCTTCCTATTTCTAATATTAGCACAAGGTGACTGCCGGATCGTTGGCTTTTATTGCGAGCCTATTGGAAAACTAATTCGTTTAATGTATCATTACTTTTTCTTTCAGGTAGAACCTTCTGTGAATGTCCAACTAATGCACTGCAGTATGTAACGTGTCCCCTATGCTGGACACTCTCTCAATAGGCCAATGTAAATCTCCTCGATCTCTTCCAGTTCTCCCATATACTGTACGCGTTTACTCCTGACATGCTCGATGCATACATCCAGGAACGTCCTTATCTCTAATTCGCAAACCTATGCGGCTGAAACCAGGCACATAGTTTAAACACGCTGTCAGAACGTTAATGAATAAAGACGCAGCGATTCCCGTTTTGAGGGAAATATCAAATTGATTTTCGATGAAAGCATGTTCCACGGGCCTGTCCTGTGAGAGGTCCGGGCTTAATAATCGGCATCATATTTTGACGGGTGGCAGTCGAGAGCTCATTAATCACCTCGTGAACCCCAGTCGTTTTCCGCCTGGCGGGTTCAATGGTCACATGAGTAATAGACAGCAGCCACGGAATCCGGACGGCCTGTCTGACAGCTCCGTCTGCCTTTCCCGAACCATACGGCTGCCTACCCCCGCCCCTTTTTTTCCCTCTTCGCCGTGCTGCCACAGCTCGGCCTCCTGGAGATTTGCGGGCGTCTTTGTCGTTAATAATGATGAAGTGCCCAAACCTTCGCTCCTCCTTCATCTCGAACAGCTCAGTGTCACGCTTCTTCAATTAATTGCTTGTGTTGTGAATGTATCTCAGCACATTATCTTGTTCTATCTTTTTGATTGTGCGCACTTAATCCATAACGTAATTGACTGTGTTGTGCGCCGCCACTGGGACAGTCATGTCTCATACCAAATTAGGCTTAAAATTGTTTTGCTGTGCTTCCTGCTTTTGATGCCACCTCACTTCAGCTGTGAGTTTGATATTGTCGCAGACCCAATTACATGCGTTCACACTGGATAAACCAGAAGAAGTAGAAGAAAAACATGGCAGTGTTTGAGTGCTGTTTTGGCGCCGTCTCCGGACCAGGCTTCAGTGCTCATGTTGTGTTTTTCATGAACTCCCTCCCTGCATCCAGTGTGATTTTGCCTGTTATGTATAGCGCCATAAGTCAGTGAAATGGCAAAGGAGTTAAAGCAGGAGAAGAGTAATGGTGCACATCATTAGCATGAATGGAAGCTGGGGTAATGGAGCACTGGCTCTATTATTATTGCCTGGCTTGTTCAGGCATTGCTCTTGCAGTAATGGCGGAGGAGGAAAAAAAAACTGCATCATGGAAAACATTTACCAAACACATAAAGCCATGCCCGTGAAGACGTAGCAGAGGTTAAATGATCTGTTCATGCTTCACATGAAGGGAATCCCTGAGACTTACTACTGACCTCACCGACTGACAGGGATGAAAGCAGTCCGAAATGACTTTTGAGAAACGTAGTGCATCCTTTCTACTCTTTCACAATTACACTCTACTTCCACTCCCCTATGTTGCATTGCAGTCCATGTTTTCTAAAATGATTTGTGTTCAGCAGTACTTACTGCTGTGTACTGTACAAGGGTCGAATGTGGTGGAGCCGGGCCTGAAGGCTGCAGCCTCTGAGGGGCTCGGGAAGAGTGATGGTCGTGTTTATTGGGTCACAGCAGTGGTTAGCGAGCCTGGCCCAAACTTCTGCTGCCCACTGAGTTCGGTTTTGTCCTCATTCTGTCCATGTGAGCTCAGCCAATAAGTGGCACTCTAATCAGCCTCTTACCCTTAGTAACCACCTCCCATCCCCTGACACTGTCCTGAAACTGGGGTTCTTCTTTATGAATGACAGCCTCCCTTTATGCATTTTTATCATTCTCTCTCTCTCTCTCTCTCTCTCTCTCTCTCTCGCTCTCTCTCTTTTTCCATTCCCATCATGCTGTGTATTGGCACATCAGACCCATCCCTTTCCATCAGAGCACCCAGACTGGCATGCGTTGGGATTCGAAGGCTTTAGGATGCACAGTGACTGCCCCATCTTTATATGGCATAGGACCAGGAGCATATTGTCAACTCAGCTGGCATCTGTGCAACCCACCCCCCCTGATTCACACACTCACACACACACACACACACACACACATGCACACACACACACACACACACACACACACACACACGCATACAAATAATAATAATAAAAAAGAAAGTCTGGAGTAATTATTTAAGTGTGGTTATTTTCTTATAAAACACACACTAATCAAAATCTTCTTGAGGGTTTTTAAATCCACAGATTCGCAAATGATTTAATATTCACCAGCCAAGTGAAGTTTTTTAGAGGTTGCCTGTCGGGCTGTAATGACGCCGTTTTGGACGGGTATTAAAAGGTAGTTGCTGTCTGCTGGAGTCTCAGCAGAGGCACTGGGACAGACAATGTTTGCCTTGTTAATTAAATTTCTTCTCCTCAGCAAATGAGGTCACGCGCTGCCATGGGTGTAATGTCTCTCTCTTGTACAACAAAAAGGATGTGGGGTGCCCAGAAATCTTAACTGAAACAATCTCCTGATAAATCTCTTTATTTGTCTCCGGATTTATATATTTTTCTGAAGCATCACCGGCTGAGATATTTGATGTATGGCGAGTGAGGTTTTTATTGCTTCAATTTTACAGACAGTTGGGATTAATGACGGGCTCTATAGCTTCCAGGAAGAGCCGGCAATAATGCATGGGGGCTTTTCCCATTATTCTCTACCTATACCGAACGAACACGTTCACTCTGATGTCACCCTGGTGATGATTGCCAGATTGTTACTGTACGCTGTTTAAAAATGTCTCTCCCATTGATAAATGTCACATTGGCGGTCTCAACACACATTCTAGTGGCCTCGAGCCTCTTATTGTTTCTAGGGTCAGCTGAGTGATAAGGATAATTTAATCTTATTCAACCCTTATCGTAGCAATGGGGAGACTGACTGCTGCCTGTAATAACTTTGCTGCCTAATAGACTCCTTTATGTGCAGATACACACAGGCATGCTAAAGTGCAAATGAACAAGTTCTCTGCCTCTCCGCTCTGGATAAGGGGCAATTGTTTACAATGATTCTGCCCTATCATCCAGAAAAGCAATAAAGCCCCAGCTTTTTTTTTTTTTTTTGAACTGAATGAGAAACAGTTATTTTATTTTTTTTTTCTTTGTCTCTGTGGAACAGCTCACTTAACTTATCTCTTGAAAGCTCTCTCCACAGTGTCAAGTAAAAGTGCTTGTCCAATTAAAAATAATGGGAATGTATTTTCTCCATTTCGTTATCCACTATTCCACTGCTTTTGTTAAGGAACATTTCAAGTTTAAATGAAATCAATGGCTGGCGTAGAACTTCTGTCCGTGCACCCATACTTTCACAAATCCCTTTCCCTGTCTTATGTAGATATGATAATGTAACTTTGAGAATACTGCTGCCCGGTGCATATGTTTAATTACACTCAGAATTAAGTGAGACTGATAGTATTACAGTCCAGGGCCAAATAGAAGCTGAAATTGAACGAATTATACAATTTTGTGCTTGCACTTATCATAATGACAACAGACAACGCAAACAGTTTTTTTTTTTTTTTTGTGCCTGTTCAGAGGGCAGTTATTATTATCATAAATGTTGTTGAGGCATTCAGTATTCCAATAAGCATTAAAGTGTATAATATGTTCAGCTTGAATTCAAACCAGCCATTATTTCTTTTCGGATTGTCTCAGATGCCTGGTGCAGGAGAACACAATATGCAATGCTCTTTCATGAATTAGTTATTGCTGTTCCGATTGTGTATTATTTGACGGTTCTGAGTATATACTGTGTATATGTGTCTCTACCTTATGTATATAAAAGGATCATCATTTTTAATGGGAGAGAAAAGCCAAGGTCAGGCATGTGAATCAACTTTATTGCACAAGCATATGTAAATGCACCGAGGCCCCAAATTCACATCAAGCTTATTGTTACTTTTAATGTTTTATTCATCCGCGTAGAAATTAGCTCACAAGCCAGTGACATTCATGTAACCCTGAGTGTGTTTGTGTATACGCATGCATTTATATCTGCCAGAGTGTGTTGTACGTATGAAAGAGAAAGTTTATTGGACTGTTTTCCATTCAGCCCTTAAAACAGGCTGGGCTCGAAGGAGAATAATAAAGCAGATTAGGGCGACCGATAGGAAATCTCTAATAAATTTGCATTAACACATTTTGTAAAGCTGCTGCTGATTGCCTGGGTGAGACCCCGGGGTTCAGCGCTCCTGTACGCCGGCCAGATGGCCACTTCAGAATGAGACTGACACACCGTTTCAAACTGATTTTCATGCGAGCCCTCCGGAGGCAGAGCCAGACCATCGGCTCCGCTGGGAATCAGGATTACAAAATAGCCAATTAAAAAGGAAAGTGGTGAAATCTTGGCCTGATAAGGTGGAGATTAAATCGGTTATAGTTTATTAGGCAAAATTAGTTATTAGAGCCCGCACCTCTCCAAACACATTTCCATTACTAGGTTGCTGGCTTTTTATCTTCCTCTTTCCATCTGATAGCACAGGACGCTGTAATTGTAAAGTGCTGAAGAACACTTAAATGACTTTTTGCTAAGCGCTTTATTCACTACGCATTAACAGTTTTTCTTTTAACTTCTTTAAGCTTTTTTTTTTAAGTTCTTCACTTAGACGCACACACCACTGATACCTTCAAGTCATTTCTAAAAAAAAAAATAAAAAAAAAATCATTACAATGAATATGTTTACCGAATGACTTCCTAATTGAAATCTTCTCAGCTGTTTGCTTAAATAGTCCTGGCTGGGTGGCGAATGGTGTGGAGTGCATCATCTGCTCTGTGTGTGTGATGGGTAATTACTGCAAGAGAATAGCGAAGCAGATGTGAGTGTCTAGCTGAGAGGAGGGAGCTGTTGCCCCAGCTATCCCGGCTCAAACCTGCCCCGTTCCACTGGCATCTGTGCCACACCTGTAAGCCTCGCAACATCTCGGCCACCCACTCTGGCTGAGGCTACGGTCCAGGAAAAGATCTCCCCCAGGTCATCCAGGTTCGTGAGAAAAACCTGCTGCAGAACTTCTCACCTCCTTTACTTCAGTAGCATGGATCACATTAAAGGCCTCCTCGGTTTTGACGGAATAGCTGTGATGGCTGGTGACCTGGGGGCGGCCCTGACCTCTTGTCAATCTCTTCTGAAAACTGAACCAGGGAAGAAGTTCATGGCCCAAGTGGTAGAGAATGCTCACAGAGAAAACAGCAACAGATTGATAGCTGGGTCTCTACCTTATTTTTTTTTTTACAATGTACCTTAATTAGTATGTGCAATAAACTGTGAGTGAATGGCAACAACATGTACATTGTCTATAAAGTGGGGGCCCATTGCAATGAAATATAATAATAATAATAATAATAATAATAATAATAATAATAATAATAATAATAATAATAATAAATATTAGCACATATTGTATGCCCTTAGCAGTTAGTTTTTATTGTTGTGATGTTTGTAAAACTTTATTACTTAGGTATAAGGTCTTATATTTGCTACTTATATTTTGCTATTTAAGTAAATAATATTTTTTTTCTTTGATCATCTTACAAGTATATAATGTGATAAAAAATATTTTTCAATACACAGCACTCATGGTCGTCTTGCACCTCCAGGGTCTGGGTTCGATTCCCACTTCTGGTCTGTGTGCATATAGTTTGCATGTTCTCCCCGTACTTGGTGGGTTTCCTCCGGGATTTCTGGTTTCCTCCCACAGTCCAAC